>APFE031296390.1:171042-195390 GCA_000404065.3 Pinus taeda | reverse complement strand
ATAAAATAATAATATTTTGAATTTTTTAATTCGACGGATGAAATTAAGAGATGTCTTGATCCTCATCGACGGTCGAGATCGTTTTGTCATGGATCACTCAAACTAGCCGTTGGGATTTTTTCCTTTAAATAGGGTGCTAGGGGTCATTTGAGATCATAAGATATTGGATCTGAGTCTTGTGTTGAAGAAGCTCTCGTGTAATCTTTTTTCTGGTGCTAATAAAGAAGACTTTGGGGTCAAAAGCTTGCTGGTGTTACTCTCTTAATGTGCTGTGAGCAAATTTTATTTCTGCATATTTTAATTTTCATCCGTTAATGACAGCTTATGAAGAGTATTGTTGAGCATAGGTATCTTGTTCACATGCTAGGGTTTTAGTAGTATTAGGGTTTCTGATGTAATGGCAGGTATCTCCATTGTGTTTGAGATCTCATACTGCTTTTTCTCTCTTATTTGACGGTTGAAGTGAGCTGTGCAGGAAACCCTTGAAGACCAGTGGGCGTTAGGGGAAGTTCTAGGCTGAACCAGCCAACTCCCATAAGCATTTTTTGCAGAGCCCAGCTGGTTTTGACCCTGGGTTAATCATTTAGTCTTTTTTCTGAATTGCATGAGAGATTTTCCTAAAGCATTTCATTAGCTATCTGAAATTTTCTTAAAATTTTTTAATAATCACTGATATATCTGGCTTTATAGAGCTGTAAATTTTGGAATTTTGAATCAGGTTACAGGGTTTTTCTGAGGGTTTCGGAGGGTCTGCCTAAGCCATTCTGTTGTCCAGGGGTTCAAATTTGTGCAACCATGCTTTCGATTTATGCGTGAGAGATTGAATGGATTGTGCATGTACTTCGCTGCCATTAAACGAGCCTCAGAGCCTGCGTCCTCCATTAGCCGCTGTTGTTCAGTTCATTCCGTTGGCCAAATCTCTGCTCAACGCAATTGCAACTCCATTCAAACCCTCCTGCGAGCTGCGTATCATCCCTGCCTACAAAACAATTTCACAAATCTGTGGATATCAGGTGCGTTTCCTGTTTAAATCTTCACTCTGTGCTGCATCGAATAACCTTCACGCACTAATCAACCTGCAAACACACAAAACGTGAGTTAAATCTATGAAATCGGGCGTCATTTCCAGGTAAATCGATTCTTTGAGTTTGGCATTGCACAGTTCAATCGTAACAATTGATTTTCATTTGTTTTCGTCTTGTCTAAACCATAAAATCGATTGCCGTATGCGTGGTTGCCCTATGCGTTAGCGTGAGTTCAATCCAAAATCGATTTCATTCAGCTACGTATCAGTGCACGGCTTATTATCAGCGTAGGGTTAATTTGCTGCTGAATATCGTTTTGATTTATTAAAATTTGGGTCACGTACGTATCAGCGTGAGCCGTTTTCGTTATTTTGTTTAGGGTTAAAAAATATAAAAATAAAATCGATTTTTTTTGCTTTAGTTTGGTCACGTTTTAATGCGTATGTGTTATTGTTAGCTTTAGTTTTTAGTTACGTTTTATTTCTTATTCATGTTACGTATATAGTATGAGTCATGACATTTGTTTTTTAAATAAAATAAAAAATTCACAAAAATTCGTAGGGTTAGGGTTTTAGATTTTTAAATTTTATTTTTTTTGGTTTAGTATAGATTTAAAATAGTTTTTTTAAGTTTAAATTTTGTTTTAAAAAAATAAAAAATATAAATAATAAAAAATCATAAAATATATTTCTTTAGATTAGATGTTTGAATTTTATTCAAGTTCGGATTTTTAGCTTTAAATTTTTATTTTTGTCAGAAAAGCACAAAAATTAGCATCGTGGAAATATTTTGCCTGTTAAAGTCTCAGCCTGGAAATTTTTTTCATGTCCTATTTTGCATTGTTGAGACTAAAGTTTTAATGTGGGATGAACGTTTACCTTTATGAGATTTGGCATGCTTAAATATAATATTTGGTTGATGCGCTAATTTACATGGTCATATCTTTCAGAGTTCACTTCCCTTTGATTTGTCAGATCATTGTTAAAAGCACTGTGAATTTACTGATATCTTGCATTTTTCGAAGTTATTTGATGTTAAATGATTACTGTGCACAGTTTACATTCCTGCAACATCTGTTAAGTGATCATTTTGACACCAAACCCATAAGGCTGGTCCATTAAATTAAACAAATCTACTTAGTGCTTTTCTCTTTCGTGTCTCCCAAACCAACTGGTTCGCAGTTGGTCGTCCTTTTCCTTTCAAGGTCTACCCCCCTTAGCCGTGGGAGACAGGCTCAAACGGAGAGATCAGGGATCAGAGTGACAGCCCCCGGTCTGAGCGTTGTCGTGACAATCTGTGCGACAACAATGACTATTTGACACACTTGGCATAAGGAAAATTCATAAGTAGCTATTTCTCTGTGTTATCTTATTCGTTGCTGTCATAAGTTTACTTGGTAGTCACTGAATATCATTTTCATGTTCTAATAACTTTGATTAAGAAATAAAGCTAAATTGCTCACTGTGTCATAAACTCATTTTGTTGCTCCTTTGTCATTGGAAAATAAGTGGCTTACTGCTGTCCTAAGCAAGCAATCTAATTAGTTACAGTTTATGGTTCAGCTTGAATACCTATTTGTGAATGATAACATTCAGAGCTATCTTGACTTGAATGAATATTTTTTACTTGGCATCAATTGCATTGATATATCTCGAGGGTTTCTAGTTTTGTAAGAGTACTAATAAATTTGTTGTCCCTTCGAGCAATAATTGTTAATATCTTGATATCTGAAATATAAATGTGATACTCAATATCATTGGTGAAAGGTTGTGTTAGGCATCCCTTGGTTCCCTCCCTCTTATGTTTGCATTCATTTTCTCATATAAAGAGCTATAATTAAGACTGTTTCGGGCATATTTTTCATTGGCAAACTTACTAATTCTTCTTTGCTATCCTAAGGACTGATTTATGATAGCATAAAGAAATTTCATTGTGCCTTGCTCTATAACCATTGCTCACTGCTATCTTATTTGTTGATCATACCTTAGAAATATCTAGCTAAGCATTGGTGGTTTGCTGAAGTAGACTAAAAGCAAGTATTACTCTTATTGCAGCTTTGGATCATTATCATTATCATATCATATTGGATGAGCTGATTGCTTTGGGACTGACTTGTTTTTTCTGGGATTGCTTTTCATACTCTCTGTCATTATTAGCAATCTCATCTTGCTAGTGAGACATAGTAGATTTGTAATTTGCATTTGCTCTGTCTGCAAGTTCTATTATTTGTGCTTCTAACTGGTATATATTAAGTAAAAACCGTTCTAAAAAGCATATAACCAAGGGCAGCATTGATTTATTGATTCTGACTGTAAGTGGTTCCATTTCACTGCCTTTCAAGTTTCCGTGCTTACTTAAGTATGCTTCATAAATCTTTAAGATTTTTTTGACTAATCTCACAAGATAGCTTTCATTGCTAATATTGCTTCATTAATACAATCTTAAATCGCTTTATGAGTTGGCAATTTTTTGTGAGTCATTCTGATTGCAAGATTGGATAATTGATTTGTTCTGGAGCAGTGAAGTGTAATTGGCACTCATTCCTTAAGCACCATTTATTATCCTTTGACTTGATACTCCATTTATTCTACAAGTTTATTTCTCTGAGCATTGTAATTGAAAGGCACTGGTCTTATAACGTTAAATCTAAATTGTCTAATCTAATTGAATATCCTAAAAGCATTGCTCAATCAACCTCGCTTGCATCTAATTTAAGTCAAGTTAATAAAATAATTCTCGGTGCATCTCCTATAACTTGTTATCTCCCAACAAGTTTTCCTTCATGATCCACCTTTCAGCCCCTAGGGACTACCCCCCTTAGTTTGCCTAGGAGATAGCTACAATGGAGTGGGCAAGGATTAGAGTGACAGTCCTTGCCCTGAGCGTTGTGGCCCTTGGTGTACACTTTGGGCGACAACAGGCCGAATTATGTGAATGACAAGTTCAGTCATCTTGTGGAATTGAATTTCTTGAGAAGGCTAATTGTGACTTGGGCATAATTTATTTCGAACAAGTACATCTCTGGAGGTCTGAATCTTCTAAACAAGAGACTGAGTTCTGCAGCCATCTCATTAGATCAAATTGCCTCTTAAAGTACCAGATCAAAATTGGTGGGCTGACATCACTGTCCTCAAGGCTCTTATGGTGTTCACAGTGCTGGAACAAAGCACAGGTTCAGTCATTATATTTGTAATTTCTTCCAGATAGATGTGTACTTCTTATTTACCTACAGAACACATAAAAAGAAAATTTGAATTTTTGCAGGTTACATTAGTGTGTGTATGGACCTGTATGCACTATGTTGAAGCTGAATATGCGTCAGGGCTTCTACTTGAGTTAGCTGCAATGTATTCAGTGTATCTACTGGCTGAGTGTGAGATATTTTCATTTGTGATGATGCTGAGCGATAGAGTGTTAGTATAGTTGAAGCTTTAATTGCTTGTCATCAGCATGAGAACATTGGAAATCTGTGAGGTCATAAGTATTTGATTATATCGTTGCCACTGTAAGAAGCCTTATGTTGCAGAGGTACCATCACTGCTATGCTTATGCTAGTCTCGAGCCATTGATGTATGGTTGTGAAATGTTGTAGTGATACTATTGTTGTATGTGAGAGAAAGAGTGTGAATCTGAGTCTGATATTTGTTATACGGGAACAGAGATTGGGTTTGCAATCAGGTTTCATGTGTTCATAAGCCTTGTATTGTCAGGACATTATTTGTACTGTTGAGCATAGTTGCCAGTGAAGTTGTATGCTAAGTATTATTACTGAATGGAATTATTGTGACAGAATTGAGTTGCAGAGAGGCTGCTGCTAACAGAGGGTTTGTCATTGAGTGCACTTGCTGAGTTGCATGCTCCCAGGGCTGTATTTGACAGCCATCTCCTGTATTGTTGCTGCTGTAAGGTGTTAATGAGCAAGTTGTTGCCAGAATAATAGAAGAATTTGCAGGTTGAAAATTTATTAGCCCATGGATGAGTCATTGACGCATTTCGTAGCCCATTGTGTTGAACCTCTCGTCGGAAGAAATATAATGAGGAAAAAAGATTAAACGCTCAGACCTGGGAAGGATGAAGAGCCAAAGCGAAAACAGTCTCGAGAACGCCCAAGGAAGAGCAGATCTGTTTCACGTGTCAGGAAGCATGGACACCAAATCAGAGATGTAAAGTTAAAGGGGACAGAGAAGCAGATGAGACTGCAAAAATTGCGGAAGAGCAAGAAGTGGCAAAGAACTCAAGACAGTTGATTGAGGAAAGGGTTGAAGGTCCATGGTTGGACAGGAGTCGCATGAGGTCAAAGGGACGCTCCAATTTGCATGATCACGAGGAGAGGCATGACTCAGAAATGCTTGAATTGCAGTATGAGGATCAGGAGATTACTCTTTTGAGGAACCCGTTGAAGGCTCAGGTGATAGTGATGGATGAGATGGGTTATTCTACTGCTTTCCAGGAAGATGCCCTTGAAGGACATGAGCAACCATGTGAAGATATTGATATCAGCTCATATTTGATGACAGGAAATGATAAGCAGCATATCAATGCCATGAGCGATGGAGTCCAAGAAGAAGACAATCAGGAAGACTTAAGGAATGAACCACTATTGATGGTCCAACATGGAGAGCACCTAGAGGAGCAAGGGCATGAGGAGAATGATGTGCATGATGAACCATCTTTGGAGAGCCAGTTGAAGGCTCAAGTTGGAGACGTGGTGGAGGTTGAGTATCCATCTTTGGGTCCACCCATCAATGAGGTGCAAATAGATGCTGAAGCAGCTAGCAATTCTGCAGTACTTTCAGACAGTAGCTGCCAGGAGAAGATTGAGCATTTCAGGACAAATCTTATAGTCTTGAAGCAGAAAATCCAGACAGTCCGAAGCACCATCTGGCAGCAAAATAGTAGAATTGAGGAGCTTAGCATGGCGTGTGTCGAGTCAGCGGCCAAGTTGTCTAGCATTGAGGGACAACTGAAGTTCCTAGTGAGGCAGCAAGAAGAGTATACTTTGGAGATATAGAGCAGCCCTCTCAAGGAATACATAGACAAGGCTTGCAGCACTGTTTGCCCAACTGTCCTTTCGAGGGAAATGGGAAAGGTTTTCCTGATGGATTTTATTGGTTGATCGGGTCGAGCAGTATGAGTTGATCATAAAGCAGCATAGGCATAATGGACTTGTTCCATGTCTAGGAGTTCATGCATTCAATCCTTCCTACGGAATGGATTGGCGAGAGATTATGAGTTGGTATTCTATTGATGGGGTGATTTTTGGGAGGATATTCTTAGTCGAGGGCATGGCACAACATGAGCCTTTAGGCATGGGCAACGATGGAGGGCCAAGGTGGTATCATAACCCACAAGTCCCAAGGCCTAGGTAGCATTGGGATCCAAGTGGATCCATTGATGGCAGATTGAGTCAGCAGCTTGTTTGGGATCTAGGTATCCAGGGATCCATTCATGTTTGTTTAGTATGGAGGCATGATGATATGGGATCATGGTATCAATGTGCATATGCCTTTGCCATGTACAGAAGCAATCTTGGTGCAGGAGGACTTGTAATGTCCCCATTTTCAGTTTCCTCTATTGTACAGAGGCAATGGATTTTCAGGGTATATGATGGTCAGGTCACAGGAGCAAGATTTTGTCATCAGAGGTCCCGGAGGGGTTTTGAGGAGTTTATAGGGTTCGACGATGTTCGCTTGGCATATTCCATCATCAGTGTCAGTTCTACATAGCTTAGTTTTGGTTCCGTTGCACTTCAATAATTCCGATAAAACGAGGTTATTATTGAGCCTAACTTAATTAATTACACTTAAGGTGGAATTTCGAGAGGAATATTTGATGGAACACCCAAGTGTAATAGATCGTTGGAACCAGAACGAGAAGATCTACAGGATGAGATGATGAGGAGTGACTTCCAACAGCCAGAGAAAGTATCGTGGGTGATGTACCATTTTTCTGAATTAAAAGTGACTTTAATTAGTCAATTAATTAAATTAAATAAGCGGAAATGATTAATTGAAGGAGTAAAGCCAAAAGTGACTCAAGTAAAATCAAATCAAATCAAAAATCACTTAGATGGAGTTAAGGGGGAGATTCTAGAATAATACTAAAATAATCAAAATAAAATACTTCTAGGAGATTGGAAATCTATCTATTGAGCCTTTAAAAGGAGGAGGATGAGATCATTTGGGACATCTTGGATTTGAGAATTTTTCTGTGGAGAGGTTTTGGGAACGTGGTTCTCAACTTCAGAAGCCCCAGGATAAAAACCCTTGGGTTCCCTATGTGAGTTGGACGAAAACCCAACCCACTATTAAGGCCCCAGGACAAAAACCCTTGGGTTCCCTATGTGAGTTGGACAAAAACCCAACCCACTATTGAGGCACCAAGACAAAAACCCTTGAGTTCCCTATGTGAGTTGGATGAAAACCCAACCCACTATTGAGGAGGTTTCTATCAGAAAATATCACAGAGCTTCAATGTTATCAATAGATTCAAGTGGGGATCATCCAGATCTCCAAATTGGGTGTTGCAGTATTTGGAAAGCTAGCATCAGCATTGTAGCATCTATTTGGAGGCCTTCATCTCAACTATGTTCATGTAATCTTATATCTAGTAATAAAATAAAGTTGAGTTTGCTCTTATTTCTTGTGTGTAATTTTGAATTGCCACATCTCTAAGTTTTCATCTCGCCAAATTCGTTGAGTTTTAAATAAAAGGCTTATGGCTTCTTTTTCTAAAGATTTTGTTAAAATATTAAATCGGGATATTACAGACTCTATTAAACATATTGAATTTATAGGCGATTGCTCATTTCCATTTACAATTTCCCTCTATAGGTGATTGCTCATTTCCATTTACTATTTCCCACGAGTAAGAATTCATTCGTTGGGATATTACAGACTCTATTAAACATATTGAATTTATAGGCGATTGCTCATTTCCATTTACAATTTCCCTCTATAGGTGATTGCTCATTTCCATTTACTATTTCCCACAAGTAAGAATTCATTCGTTGCATCCATATTTTTACTTTCGATGTGTGGAAATTGAGACCATAATATTTTTCAAAATGGAATTTCTATTCAAAAGAAGAAATAAAAATAGAAAAACATTGTGTAAACCTATTAAAAACATCGTGAAATAAATTTGCTTGAAAAATAACAAACTACTAGAACAACAAACATTAAAAAAAAAACCTTTTTTTGTACTCTACCCCTTTGGATTTTCTGAGGAAAAGATATTATGATGGAAAACTCCAAAAATTCAGCAATTGCAAATACATTGCACCATTTTCTTGCATACTTTGCATCCTTCAATGGTTACAACTAAGACAAGATTTGCACCCTTTCCTCCAATTGTAGTAACTATGAAATGAGTGATGATAGAGAAACTAATCTCATAAATCAATCTACATTTCTACTTCAAATACCAGGTAGAAGGTGACATGACTACGACTTCTCTCGACCTTGTTTTTGTTGAAGAAAGTGTAACTAGGTTCGATCTTCATAATGACTTGATCTTTGTAAATGATGAAATAAAATAAATGAAATTCTTTTTGTATGCCTTGCTACATGGGTGTCATGAGCAAGAGAGCTTTATTTGTTAGTGGCTCCCATTGAGAGCCTTAGGATTTATTATTGAGTCAAAGAGTCAATGTCATATGAAAAAGCTCTTCTTGAGCCTATGTTCAATGTATACAAGTCTATAGAAATGTCTAACAGCCCTCCAAAGACAAGCACAATCCCTCTTGAGGAAGTCGGCCTCCAAACAATGTAAAAAGAAGTCATATCAGCTCACCAATAGAGACACACCCATTCAGCATGTCATGTCGGCTCAAATGTAGAGGCAAACCACTATATATATGCGACTAGGGTCACCACAGAAAACACCGAACTCCAATTCATCTGAAGTTTTCGGAACACTGTCACAAGAAGAGAGGGCAGTGAGAAGAAGGGTTTTGTATGCCACAGTTAGATATTTCGGAAGTCTGTCCATAGTGCAGGATGAGGTTATATCTATGTTTTTCGGATGGGTACCACAGAGATAAGGTTTCGGCCTCCTCACAAGTCTTGTGATCAGTCTCACAATCACAGTCTTGGCATAGTTGTGATGATGAAGATCTCGATGCAGGGATAGGACACAGTCACAGTCTCGACATAGTTGAGACGAGAAGGATCTCAGTGATCCCACAATAATACAGTGATACACTCTCGGCATACTAGACACAGTCATGATTTCGGCATTGCGGTAATCATGGTCTCGTTCATAGCCTTGATGAACACAAGGTCATGATGAAGATCTTAGTGCAGCTCTCATATGTATATATATACATATCTCAGTATAGAGATCTCATTGTTATGGTAAAGGTCTCAATGAAGGAGCAGCAATGATCTCAGTGAACGTGCACCAATAATCTCAGTGATGCAGCAATGATCTCAGTGATGGTGCAAGTGTAATGACCTCAGTGGTGCAATAGTGATAACCTCGGTGTAGCAGTAGTGATGATGATGATCTCAGCAGTGACAAAGAAGAGGATTGTTGTCTTAGTCTTGGAGTGGCCTAATAGGTCAAGGGTCATGGTCTTGGTATTCGTCAATTGGAATCTCTATAAGAATAATTTTGTGTGGGTTTTCCTCTCAAAGAGTGAGAGGTTTTGGCCCTGGTAGAAAGCCAACATCTTGTGTTCTTGTCTCTTTTGTTTTAGTAACTATTTGAGGAACTAAGAAGACACACTCTAATATTAACAAGCAAAGATTGTGCTAATAAGAAAAATTAAAAGTACCTCACAAATAGTTATCATGGCAAGAAGAATGTTATTAATCTAATTGCCCTAGATTCTTCAACAACTTCAATCTTCATTCATGGTGGCTATAAATGACCACTAATAGTATTCAAATTCAATTACTGATAGTAGTTCACTTGCTCTAATAATTGGTGATAGCCATGTCACTCTCTCGACCTAAAGTGGTTGCACTTATGACACTTTCTCTAATTATCTTTTTTTAATTTGATATGGTGGTTGTGTCTAATTAGAGAATGATGACGACTACTTTTATTGGCTACGCAATCCTTTGATACATGAAGGTTGAGATCTAGCTCTACTCTTTACACATCCATGTTGTTGAGAAATCTAGGGGCATCAAGTGAGGATGATTTTTCTTCTTTGATAATTGCTTGTGATGTACTTTAATTTTTCTTGATGTACTTCTTTTCCTTTGTTATAATTAGTGTTCTCTATCATCAAATAGTTACCAAAACACAAAGGGCAATGAGAAATAGAACACAAGATGTAGGCAATCAGCCAAGGCCAAAACCTCTCCAACTTGAGAGGAAAACCCACCAGAATTCTTTCTCTTCTTATAGACCTCCAATTGACAAATTCTAAGACCTTTGACCCTTGACCAAGACCCTCCAAGACCAAGTCAAAACTTGCTTCCAGCATCTTTCTGCAATTCAGGCTTAAAGCTCCTCCTACTGCAATTTCGACCTCCCTAGCATATTCTTATGCAACTTCGACTTACCCAAAAAAATCTTCTGCAACTTCAACCTGCCCAGGAAAATCTTCTGCAGAAACCCTAACCCTTGCAAGTGTGAGAAATAATGGTGTGATCTTGTTCCTTTCTCCTTCGCTTGGGTAGATTCTCTCTTCTAGAGAATTCAGCTTGCAAAATAGCTCTTCTTGATGACCTAACTTCACTTCTACAACTCAACATTACTGTAGCAACATGAACCTAATTCCTTCGCACGTGTGGTGAGAAGTAGCCCAAAAACTCAATTTTCTCTTTCTCCTTTTTCTTCTTCTCCTTCGCACTCATTTTCCTCCTTGTGATCGAACTTGTGTGAGTGAAGTGTGTTTATCAAGTGAAGTCAATGTCTCCTCTATATAGGCTTCTCATCGGGTCGAATTGCTCCTTTTTGGGCCAACTTGTTCTTGAGTGTAGGCTGACTTGAATAGTGCAACATGGCTTGGTCTTGGAGGGTTCTTTGACTTGACTTTGACTCAAACAAATTCTTTTTACAGTATGTAACATGCCCAAATGGGTCTTTCATTCATGACAATGACTCATAAGCCATAGAAGCTCTCAATGGGAGCTTGACCTGTAAAATAAATTTCCTTGAGCATGAAACCCATGCTTCAGGAACAATAATAATAAATTTATTTGTCTTATTACATCAAATACATAAAATCAAGATTACATATGCCATTATGAAGACCGAACCTAGTTACATATTTCAACACCCTCTTAACTGGGGAGGTATTCATAATCCATACAAGGTACTTGGATATTTTCAATCTGAAGAATTCTGATAAGAAGAGTTGGATTGGCAACCCATCTATATAGCATCATGTCAACCAGCGTTGTCAGATAGCAAGGCCTTGACTAACAGCTTTGTCTCTCCACAAGATCAAAGCACAATGTTGGCGAGACCAATTATTTATAGACACCAATCATCATTGTCTCACAAGGTACATACCCTACCCAAGTGTTCACAGGGTATGTTCTTCTAAGACTACTCTTATCTTGGATTCCCAATCCTCAAAGAATATCGGTCCTCTACGACTACTCTTATCTTGGATGCCATACCACATCCTCAAAGTGTATCGGATGTCAGATGTTTACCCAATCCTCCATTCTTTCCTCCTAAGTGAAGAAAAGAATGATGTGCCTATCTCTCCCTCTCAACTAGGGAGGATATACCCATTCCTATGAAGGAATGTACCCATTCTTGTAAAAGCAATGTACCCAAGCTCCCTCTCAACCAGAGACTTGTCCAAGCTCCCTCTTATCTAGGGACTTGCTTCCAAGTTTCTTCTTAATCAAAAACTTGTTGTAATATTCCTAATTAGCCATGGCTAATTGGAATATTCGATTTTGCTCAATTTTGCCTTCTATAGTTATTTATAAATAAAAAGGTGAGGAAAGGGGGGACATAACTCACTTTTAGAATAAAGTCACTCTCTAGTAGCACAACGTTGTAACTGAAAGGGGAGCCAAGGGGGCCAATGGACCATGTAGAGGAGGGGCCCACGCAAACACTTGGAGGGGACTGCGCAAATGGAGAGGAGCACATGGCAAGAGAAGGGGTTACATTGGAGGAGGTGGGCCTTGGGGTTGAGAGAGGCCAACGCTACAAAATAGAGAGGAGCCTCCTCATTTTGTCATTCGATTATGAGCATTTGAGCTAGTCACTTCGACTTGAAGCACACTGGCTGTTTAGCCTGTCTGCAGCACTGTTTAGTGCATTGAGTGTCTCCGTTCGGAGATCTCACCCTTAGCCCCGAGGGACTTCGAGTGCCTACTCGTGCAAGGTAGTTTTCAGTAGTCTTTTGCAGTGGGATTGATCTTTGGCACTGAGGAGGAGTTGAGCATTTGAGGACTGCGCAGTCTTGAGAGAGAGGGACGCAGTTCTTCTGGAGGTAGTTCTAGATTGGGGGTTTTGTGGAGGATTTGAGCGGGGAGATTGAGCAAGGGCTCAGCCCTTGCATATTGGAGGATTTTGGCAGAGTTTCGGGCAGAGTTTTGGAGGATTCTACTTAGTGGCAGCACAGAGCCTTGAGGGGCAGCATAGATCCCCAAGGGGGTGATTTTCGAGGGTCAACTATTTCAGAAAAGCTTTCTGGGTTTTTCTGGGTTTCTTTAGTAGATTCTGATTCCAGAGATTTTCGGGGGTCAACTATTTCAGAAAAGCTTTCTAGGTTTTTCTGGGTTTCTTGAGTAGATTTTGATTCCAGAGTTTCAGCATTACCTTAGGAGAGAAACAGCCCCAAATCCTCATTTGATTTCCAGCAGTAGCAGCACGACAACTCTCCAGCAGCTTGGACGCAGTTCAAAGAGAGGCCATTCCTTTACTATTCTGAGTGTATTTCTTCACTTGCCTTGTGCAAGTCGAGGTGCCATCTTTCCGATCACCTCCTGTACTCATTCCATTACTCAGTATAATAAAATGGCTTAGCATTTCTCTCTACATTTCTTGAGTATCTGCTTATATTTCATGTGTACATTATTATATGTTGTACCACTCTTATTTCTATCATTTTGAGCTTCTGGTTACTATATCATTTGTACATATTTGGTTGGAGTTTACTGGGGTTTTGGGGAATATCCCTGAAACGGGATATTACAGTGGTATCAGAACATAGATCTGGCTCAGCCTGTGGAGCTAGCAATCTATGACACCGAGGGAAAAGCCCTACATCTGTTACAAGGGTAGGAGATACAGAGACACTGGGCGTAGGTTGGAGAACACCTATGAAGAGGGAGACTATGTTCGGGTGATGGACACAGAACAGGAGGACCCTGTGGAGAACGCAGAACAGGAGGAGCCTGTGGTGGACGCAGAACAGGAGGAGCCTGTTGTGGACGCAGAACAGGAGGAGCCTGTTGTGGATGAGGATGGGAGGAGATTTGCGGACATGCTCCTCAAATAAGTGCAGGACCTGTCGAGGCAGATCGAGGTGATGGGGCAGAGATTTACGGCAGTGGAGGCTAGACAGCATGAGAACCCACGGGTTTTCCAGGTTGGTGAGGGATCGGGTACATCCCACCATTTTCTAGAGCAGGGTGCCACTCAGCGTGATATTACTCCGGAGATGGCCTCACATGCCCCTACACGCTCTACCATGCCCACTTTCCTAGGAGCAGACACAGGGGTCGGAGCCCAACAAGAAGCAGAGCCCGGTTATATGGGCGATTATTTTGCAAAGTACCAGGCCTATGGGCAGGAGTTCAAGGATGCTCTCTCATTCAGAGACTTTATTTAGCTCCAGCGGGATAGTAGACCCCGAAACCATCACAAAGGACACCAGCATTATCACGATGGAGACACCCACCACACAGCGAGTAGATTCCACTTGCCTACGTTTGATGGTTCATCAAATAGTTCGGCAAGGTCTTGGGTGGAGAAGCTGGACATCTATTTCCAGCTTAACCAGATGTCGAAGACAGAGGCCATCAAGGTGGCGACATTACATTTGAATTTTGGATGGTGAGGCCCAGGATTGGTGGTTCCATGGAATGGTTACACTCGGACACTCCTCAGTGACGACATATGCCGAGTTCACCAGGAGATTGATGGAGAGGTTTGACCAAACAGATCTGGAACAACACTTTATTGAGCTAACGAGGCTCACACAAACAGGTAGCCCAGAGACCTACATTGCAGACTTCCTGAGGATTTCAGTGATGGTGCCAGATATATCCACGGCACGAAGGATCTACATGTTTGTTGAGGGGTTAGCAAAGCCACTTCAGGGTCTAGTCAGGTCCACTAGACTAGCCACACTCCAAGATGCTATCAGCAGGACCCGGGACTTACAGGATGCCTTACCCAGGACCCGGACACCTTAGCCATAGATAGGCTTTCCAGCCTAAGGGGAAGGATGTAAGGATTCCGCCTCCGAAGGGGAATCCAGGACGAGCACAGATTGATGATGATGCCAGGAGGGAGTTGAAGAAGAAGCAATTGTGCTTTACCTGTCAAGAGCCGTGGGCACCAGGACATAGATGTGCTGCTAGCAAAGCACATTTTATTGAGGTCTTCCCCGAGAGCAGCGGGGAAGAGGATGAGGAGGATGATGTGGAGGCAGGAGATAGTCATGCCGTGCAAGGTCCCTTGCCGCCTCCACCACCAGCAACAGGTGGTGCAGCTTTTGCACCTACCAGAGGAGCCCTTGCAGCATTGCGAGGAGTTCCCAAGTATTTGACACTGCGCATACGGGGGACAGTACGTGGCCAACGAGTATCACTTTTTGGTTGACAGTGGGGCCACCCACAACTTCATCGATGCACAGATGGTTGAGCGGAGGGGTATACCGACAAAGAGCTTCGATGGATTTTCAGTTTTGGTCCCAGGAGATCAGACCATGGTGTGTTCTCTTTATGTTCCAAAGTTATCAGTGACGATGGGCACCTACACACTGACTGACCACTTCTTCGTGGTCAATATTCGGGACACCAACATAGTACTGGGTGTCCAGTGGCTTATCACTCTTGGGAAGGTCACGACAACCTAGAAGGCCCTAGAGATGGAGTGGGATGATGAGAAGACAGGGAGGCATGAGAAAATATGGGGACAGCACACATACCTGCCTCAGACTGTTTCAGCTCACCGGATGGAGGCAGTCTTCCGGAAGGGAGACGTAGAGTGGGCAGTGGCGCTGCGTGCATCAGAGGCAGGGACCACAGGGCAGACAGTGCACCTAGAGATCCAGTCCATCCTTGACCAGTATGCCACAGTATTTGGGGAGATTCTGCCGGGACAGCCACCGAACCGGGGGTTTGAGCACACCATCGAGCTTGAGCAGGGCATACGGGCAACGACTACTACCCCTTATAACATCCCAAGGCCTATCGAGATGAGATTGAACGGGCCATTCAGGAGTTAATGGCTCTTGAGCACATTCGACCGAGCACAAGTCCTTTTGCTTCTTCCATGGTGTTGGTGAAGAAGGACGGCACATTGAGGATGTGCATTGACTACAGGGCCCTGAACAAGAAGACATTGAAGAACAGGTACCCCATACCCAGGATCGAGGAGTTGATGGATGAGTTGAGAGGAGCACGGTTCTTCTCAAAGATTGATTTGAGATTTGGGTACCATCAGATTCGCGTGAGGGAACAAGACATTCCCAAGACCGCCTTCAGGTGTCACTATGGGCACTTTGAGTTTTTGGTGATGCCCTTCGGGCTAACCAACACCCCAGCTACATTCCAGTTTTGCATGAATCACATCTTTCGCAGTCACTTAAGGAAGTTTGTGTTGGTGTTCTTTGATGATATCCTCATTTACAATAGGACTTGGGAGGAGCATCTCCATCACATTGAGATAGTATTGCGCATCTTGGAGGAGCAACAGTTCTATGCCAAGCTCTCCAAGTGTGAGTTTGGGTTGACGGAGATGTTATACTTGGGACACATCATAGGGGTGGACGGAGTGAGGGTCCACGAGGAGAAGATCAGGGCCATCAGAGATTGGCCGGAGCTGAGGAACGTGACAGAACTCTGAGGGTTCATTGGCATTTGTACTTACTACCGGAAGTTCATCAAGAGTTTCTCACAGCTTGCTGCACCCCTGACAGATTTGAGGAGGATGGGGACATTCAGTTGGTCGGATACAACGTAGCGAGCCTTTGATAGGATCAAGGAGGTCATGAGCAGCTGCGCAGTGCTTGCATTGCCCGATTTTACGCAGCCATTTGTTTTGGAGTGTGATGCGTCGGGAGAGGGGATCGACGCAGTATTGATGTAGGGAGGTCACCCTATAGCCTTTGAGAGCCGGAAGCTCCTTCTGCACGAGAGGTTGTATTCTATATACGACAAGGAGATGTTGGCCATCATGCATGCATTGGCCAAGTTTCGGCAATATTTAGTGGGTAACAGGTTCAGGGTGAGGACTGATCACAATAGCCTCAGGTTCTTTTTGGAGCAGAAGCAACTATAGGAAAGGCAGCAGAAGTGGATCAGTAAGATCCAAGCATATGACTTTGACATTGAGTATGTCAAGGGTAAGAACAACGTGGTAGCAGATTCCCTTTCACGTAGACTAGCCACGTTGTCTCTTATGAGCTTGGACACAGACTGGAGGGCTCGACTCTTAGTAGAGGACTCCAAGGATAGATTTGCATGTGAGGTTCTGGATGGGCAGGTGGCAGATGACAGGTATAGGGTGGTCGATGAGATCATCTACTACAGGGACTGCATCTTCTTGACTGAGGGATCTCAGCTCAAGTAAAAGATACTTTAGGCATCACATGATTCACCATTGGCCGGTCATCAGGGGTTTACCAAAACCTATAGGGCCATTTGTAATGACCCATCTATAAATATAAAGAACGCAAGAATAATAACAGGTATACGGTACATGCATATGATAGCTACATATGCATGTGTCGCATACACCGCACTAGTATTTTATACTAAATTTTTTATAAGTGCTAAATACCATCACACTTCTTTGAATAGAGTTTCTACTCATTCATCAATATTGCTTAATGTATGGGTAGATCTTAAAAGAGGACTATATAACTTATATATTCCAGATTATTGATAAAAAGTATATTAATAAATTAATAAAATAAAATTTAAAATATATACAAGTAATTAATTAAAAGGGGCTCTATGTATAAAGTTATAATGTTATATTAAATCATAATGTTTAAAATGTTTAATGCGATATATTAAATCATGATGTTTATAATGTTTAATGTGATATATACGATATAATGTGTATATTAAAGAATATTTTAATAAAAATATAATATGATTTCAAAACATAAAACTTGTACTTTCGTGACCTTTAAAGAGATAAGGGCGCTGATACGTGACAGGGAGCGTGTCACCAGCAAACAGAGTGGTCGGCTGTAGATGGAAGAGCGGCCACCGCCAAACAACAGGATAAAACCACGGGACAGTGATTTAGAAAGGGGGGAAAGCGGAGGGAAGAAAAGAGGAACATCATGTACGGAAATCATTCAGAGGAAGAGCTTGAGTCGTTTTGAGGTTCTGAGCACCGAGGAACAATCGGCTTCTATTAAGAAGCTTACTGGATTGAGCAGCCAGGTCCTGCTTAGTTTGGCTGGGTGGATTCAGTCTTTTGGAAACTATAGCAGCGCAGCCGAAGGCATCTTTAACTGCAGGGTCACAGCATATTCAACCGCAGCGGCACAGGTAGGTACCTCAGCAGTGCTGTTAATTGATGTTGTAAGATCTCAGGAAATTGTTTACAGGTTCATGATTTAAGTCCCTTATTTTTTTTTTTTTGCATTTGTTTCCGGTCTTTACACCATTAGAGAGAGGTTCTCATGGAAGGGCCTCAAGGAGGATGTACTCCAGCATGTCCAGGAGTGCGATGTTTTCCAGAGGAACAAGGGGGGAATGAGTCATCCCGCAGGATTATTGCAGCCTCTTCCCATTCTGGAGGGGAAATGGGAGTGTATTTCGATGGACTTCATCACAGGGTTGCCCATGGTACAGGGCAAGGATTGCATCTTTGTTTTCATCGATCGACTGACAAAGTACACACATTTTTTCGCCATATCCTCACACTACACCGCAGCGCAAGTGGCTGAGATGTTCTTCAGAGAGGTCTTCAGGCTACATGGTCTTCCTAAGACCATCACCAGTGACAGGGACAGCTGTTTCATGGGTGGGTTTTGGCAGGAGCTTTTTCGGCTAGTGGGGACGGAGTTGACATCGAGTACCAGTTATCACCCAGAAACAGACAGGCAAACAGAGATAGTTAACAAGTGGCTAGAGGGCTACTTGCGTAACTATGTCAGTGGGCAGCAGAGAGCATGGCTAAAGTGGCTGCATCTGGGGGAGTACTGCTACAACACTACACATCACATGTCCATCGGTATGTCACCATTCTATGCTTTGTATGGAATATATCCTTTATCTTTTGCTGCGTAATCGTTTGGTGGCTAGCAGGCTTCGAGAGCCAAGATTTGGATCCAAGAGAGTCAGGATATTCTCTGAGCTCTCAAGGATAATATGGCTACAGCGCAGAACCAACAGAAGTTGTAAGCTGACAAGGGTCGGGTGAAGAGACAGCTTGAGGTAGGGGACTTGGTCTACCTATGAGTACAGCCATACCGACAGTCGTCACTGAAGCAGAAGGGGGATGAGAAGCTCAAGCCCCGCTTTTATGGGCCATATAGGGTGATACGCAGGATTGGACATGTTGCGTATGAGTTGGGGCTGCCGCAAGGCAGCAAGATTCATAACGTCTTTCATGTATCATGCCTGAAGAAGGCATTGGGACAACATGTGACAGTGACAGATGAGCTATCACCCACGGATGATGAGGGGCATTTGGTGTTGCAACCAGAGGCTATTATTGATACCAGGGAGAGGCAGCTGCAGAGCAGGACGATCCGGGAATTCTTGGTGAGGTGGAAGAATTTACCGGATGAGGATGCCACTTGGGAGAGTGAGAAAATTTTGCAGCATCCATCACTTCAGTTGCTTGAGGACAAAAAACATTTTGCCGGAGGAGATTGTAATATTCTTAATTAGCCATGGCTAATTGGAATATTCGATTTTGCTCAATTTTGCCTTCTATAGTTATTAATAAATAAAAAGGTGAAAAAAGGGGGGACATAACTCACTTTTTAAATAAAGTCACTCCCTAGTAGCACAACGTTGTGATTTAAAGGGGGAGCCAAGGGGGCCAAAGGACCACGTAGAGGAGGGGCCCACGTAGACACTTGGAGGGACTGCATAGATGGAGACAAGCACGTGGCAAGACGGAGGAGGTGGGCCTTAGGGTTGAGATAAGACAACACTATAAAGGAGAGAGGAGCCTCCTCATTTTGACATTCGATTATGTGCATTTGAGCGAGTCACTTCGACTTAGAGCATGCTCGCTGTTTAGCATGTCTGCAGCACTATTTAGTGCAACGAGTGTCTCCGTTCGGAGATCTCACCCTTAGCCTCGGGGGACTTCGAGTGCCTGCTCGGGCAAGGTAGTCTTCAGCATTCCTTTGCAGGAGGATCGATTTTTGGAGTTGAGGAGGAGCTGAGCATTTTGATGACTGCGTAGTCTTGAGAGAGGATGACCTAGTCTTTCTGGGTAGCAGTTCTGGATTGGGGTTTTGTGGAGGATTTGAGCTAGGAGATGGAGCAGGGGATCAAACTGTGCATATTGGAGTATTTTGGCAGAGTTTCGGGCAGAACTTTGAAGGGTTCTACTCAGTGGCAACGCAGAGCCTTGAGGGATTGCGTGGATCCTCAAGGGGGTGATTTTTGGGGGTTAGCCATTTTGGAAAAGCTTTCTGGGCTTTTCTGGGTTTATTGAGTATAGGCGGATTCCAGAGTTTCAGCATTTTCTGAGGAGGGGAACAATCCCAAATCCTCATTTGGTTCCAGCAGTAGTAGCAGCACAGTAGTTCTCCAGCAGCTTGGACACAGTTCGGAGAGAAGCCATTTCCTTGCTATTCTGAGTGTATTTCTTCACTTACCTTGAGCAAGTCGAGGTGCCATATTTCTGATCACTTCCTGTATTCATTCCATTGCTCAGTATAATAAAATGGCTTAGCATTTCTCTCTGCGTTTCTTGAGTATCTGCTTGTATTCCGTGTTTATATTAATATATGTTGCATTATTGTTTTTTACATCACTTTGAGCTTCCTGGCTACTACATCACTTGTGTATTATTTGGTTGGAGTTTACTGGGTTTTGGGGAATATCCCTGAAATAGGATATTACAGGCTTCCAACTATAGAAATTGAATCCTCCAACAAATTTCGGACTCCCTCAAGGCTTCTGTGCTGCCTCTGCGTGGGACTTGCATAGCTTTGCATCGGCCATTTCTAGCTCAGTGCTGCCTCTCTCGGATCTCTCTTTGCCTCCTCTGTTGAGTATTCTCCGATCGGGAAAGATTTCCCTTCGGATACTATTCCTGCCCCTCATTGCAAAAGATTACTATCAAAAATTTCTTCAGCAGCTGCTCTGGTTCAGAAAATCGAACTTTTGATCCCCCTTTTGTGTGATTTCCAAATGTCCCTCAAGCCTCCTTAAATAATCTTCTTGTTGACATTCAACGACCCAAATTAGAAACTAGTCAATGGCTAAGATCATTTCTGCTTGATCTTCGTCTTCTTTTAGAAGTTACACCCACAGTTAGATTAATACCCATTAATTATTTTAATTTCCTAAGTTTAGACTTAGGGTCCCATTAAAAATAATTAATTATTTTAATAAAACTGTCTCCGGGTGGAATTTCCCAAAACGCTTTCTGGGTTCTTTGGAATACATGTGCTCAAGCCTCCCTGCATAATTTGAGACTTAGAGAACATCTGATGCTACCAAAAATCAACACTCCCTCTTGGCAAGGAATGTGCTCTAGCAATGCCTCCCACTGAAACATTACCCTGACCTCATAACATCGTCCTCTACGCTGTTGATGTCTAACATGCTGTCTACCAACTATTGCTCTATTGATGCAACTGTACTGCTGCTGCAATTGTACTGCTGTTGACACTGCCACTATCAACACTGCATCAGTACTATAACTCCCTCTGAATGTTTGCATTTGTGTTGTTGTTGGCACTCTCACTGCCCACTGCATTTGTACTGCAAACTGCTGCTGCTACTGCATCAACTACGAAAAAACATCCCAAATTACTGAACAAGTGTTCAACATAGATGCATCTCGATGCTAAAGATCTAATTGCTGTTGGTCCCGCGCTATCCCTTTGAAGCCACTACATTGCTGCTGCTATTGCATTGTGCCTCCCTGCACTGCTACAACTGTACACTATACTGCTCAAACTTGGCGTTCTAGCCAATGCATCTGTTGCTCCAATGCTCCTCTGCATTCGTTGACACTAGTCCATCCTACTACTTCTGATCTAGGCTCCTGTAGCAACGAATTGATCTGAGAGGTGGGCTCCTCAAGGATCCTGCCCATCTGTAGCTCTTTTGAACTATAGCTCTAAATCAGCCAACCTCCCTCCTTGAGGTATTTCGGTTGTCATGGCAAACTCCTCCTCCTTGATCTTCACGAGTGCAACCTTCGGATCGTGCTTCTCATCTTTGTCCTTCTTCCTGAGAGGACATTGTGTTGCGTAGTGACCCATTTCACCACACCTGAAGCATTTGATCTTCTAGAAGTCCTTCTTCTGCCTCTGCTGCTCCTGCTGCCCCTTGGATGCAAGGGCTACATTCTCTTCCTCCTCCTTGGGCTTTGACCCACTGTTGCTGCTTCCATCAAGCTTACACTTGACTAGATCTCTCCTTAGATCTTCCTGCTTGAGAGCTGCCCACATACTATCCCAGTGTGGCAAAGTTGCCCTACCCAAGATGCTCTAGACAGAGACTTGCCACTCTTCTGAGACCGAGTTTAGGGCCAGTTTCACCATCTCGAAACCTTGAGGTGTAGACTGCACAACTGCTAACTCATCCTGGGTCTCCTGAAGCTTTGTGAGGAACGGACCTATGCGCTCCCCCTTCTGCATCTGTGCAGATCTCAATTTCTGCTCTAAGTACATCTTTCGCTGCTCGGAAAATCCTTGATACAATGTTGCCAAGGCATCCCACATCTCTTTAGTAGTCCCTTTACTAGCGATGTGACAAACTACATGATCCTATACTCCATCAAGGATCATCCTCTTGGCCTTAGCTATTTCTCCCTTGTACTTCTTCAGCTGATCTGGATCTGTGGGATCAACTACCACGCTATCGACATAGACCTTGAGAAAATGCTCATCTAGAAGGCATGACATCCTTGCCTTCCAAATCACATAGTTGGATGCCCCATCCAACCTATCCTAATCTCTCAGTCCACTGTCTACCATCTCTGCCACGAAAATGTTGAACTGCTCCTCTATGTTTCTTACTGTTGTTGCTTAGGCAATAAGAAAACATACTTCTTGGCGGGAAGTCTATGGAGGAAAAATTCCCTCATTGTGCTTCTTCTCTCTTCTGACGATTTTCTGCCCAACAAACTGCCTGCAGAAAAACTACATCCCACTAGCTCTTTCCTCACACTGAGGTTGTTGCGCTGTCTCGTTTGGCATGGCAAGATTTCGATCTGGAAGCCCTTCCTCTCTGTCGACTCACTTAGAGAGAGACTTTTCTAAAAAATTCATCCCTCCTGGCCTAGACTGCGTAATCCCTCTGGGGATTCAAATTGCTGCTTCCTGCAGCTATTTGACCTCCTTCTCTACTCAGCGTTGGGTTCTCTGGCACTGCTCTTCTTGTTTTACCTGCATTGCTCTAATACCATGTGAAAATTCCTAAACTCGGAATCCTTACTGCAGCAAACTGATGTTACTTCTACTTGTTAATCTATACAAGTTATTCACTGTGTTCTATGGTAAATATCAAAGTAAATACAATTGTAGCATCCAATATTTAAAATAATATGCCGAAAAAAGAAACTAAACAAGAAAAAGATACAACATAAGTGATAAAGTTGTTTTTGGACAAATGTCCCTGAAAAGACCCAATGCGGGAAAACCGGTACAACAGCTCTTACGGTTTTATTATTATGCAGTAGTAATTTCTGAATACAACTTCTAGATGCCTTCTCGGCAATCTAGTCACAGAGAATATCACTGACAAAGGATCTGTGAGATTACCTCACATTATCATTGGAAATCCTAGCTGATCCAACCCTTGAATGAACAACATTTGTGTTGTCTTTGTGCTTTGTCTGCGTCAGCCCAACGTCACACTGTCTAGGATCTAGTCACTCTTCCCAGTTGATGGGTTTGCCTTTGAGATTCAGACTTCTGCTCTCCCGATCTCATGCCCTGGCTTCCAGCTACAGAAATCCAACACTCCAGCAAATTTCGGACTCCCTCAAGGCTTATGTGTTGCCTCTGCATGGGGTCTGTGTAGCTCTGTGTCAACCTCTTTTGGCTCAGCGCTGCCTCTCTCGGATCTCTCTCTGCCTCCTCTGTTGAGTATTCTCTGACTGGGAAAGATTTCCCTTTGGATACTATTCCTACCCCTCACTGCAAAACATCACTATCGAAAATCTCTCTAGCGGCTGCTCTGCTTCAGAAAATTGAACTTCTGATCCCCCTTCTATGTGATTTCCAAATGACCCTCAAGCCTCCTTAAATAATCTTCTCGTTGACATTCAACAGCATAGATTAGAAGCTAATCAATGGCTAAGATCATTTTTTCTTGATCCTCGTCTTCTTCTAGAAGTTATAATCACAGTTAGATTAATACCCATTAATTAATTTAATTTCCTAAGTTTAGACTTAGGGTCCTGTTGACCACTATCTGTCAACGGCCCATAGCAGTACACCTTCTTTTTTCGCAAAGGGGATATCACTTGATCATCGTGTCCATGCCATTTGACTATCATCATTAGCCTATCAATGTTATTTTGTAAACCCAGTATGCATGTGTAAATTGTAAATAATCTTAGCATATCTACGTCATGTATGTAATTGCCTAGGTAAACCTAATCTTCTTGTGATGATCTACGTTCCATAAATTTTTTTGTCTCACCGACCCATGGTTGACAGAGTTTTCCTTCATCCTAACCTCAAAGCCGGAATGGATTTTGTCATTAGAATCTTCGGGGAGTCTTAGTGTGCTAAATCGAGTCTATGTAAAAGTGATTTGGGAATAATCCTAACTATTTGGTTAGGTTATTACAAATCACTTGATCTGCTAGATTATATTTGTGTTGTAGAACTAGGTGGTCTATGAGGGTCTATGTCAAATGGGTTTTCCCCTCTTGAGATGTAAAAATGTAAAAATCATGATGTAAAGAGTCTTGAGGGTTAGAAATTGTTGTATTCTGTCATAAGTCCTCCGTCCGACATGATTTTTCCAAAGGCTAAGTTCGAGGGTCCCTTTAA
>APFE031296390.1:150647-164747 GCA_000404065.3 Pinus taeda | reverse complement strand
TGGGCTTAGAGATCAGAACAAGTCGGAAGGAGCTTCCAACTCTGTCATATGGAAGACCAGAACCTTAGTTGTTTTGGAGGAGTATGATTTCGAAGCATAAGTCAAAAGTGTTGTAGTTGTTCCCCCTGACAATGATCAAAGGAAGAAGTACAAGGCCGAGCAGGGGAAGGCGAAGAGGTTCATTCTCGATAGAGTTTGAGATCATGTGGTCTCACACTTGCAAGGCAAAGATACATCACGAGAAATGTGGGAAGCTTTGTCTTCACTGTTTGAAGGTTCTTCCGGACAGCGGAAGATGTACTTAGAATAGAAGTTGCAGCGAACATTGATGCAGAAAGGAGGAGTTAACTCCTATCTTCAACATCTTCAGGACACCAAAGACCATCTTGCTGCAGTAGGGTCTACTCCTCAGACTACCGCGATGGTAAGGATAGCCATGAATGGAGTCTCGGATGAATGGCAAGTCTTCGTCCAAAGCATATTGGGCAGGGAAAGACTACCTTCATGGGAGGAGATGTGGGCAACCTTTCAACAGGGGGAATTAAGGAGGGACCTAGTTAAGGTCAACCTCAATGGCAACAGTGGGAGTGGCATGAAGACCAAGGAGGAGGAGGAGAACGCAACTCTAGCATCAAAGGGACAGCAGAAGCAAAAGCGAAAGGAGGACATTTCGAAGGTGAAATGTTTCAGTTGTGGCGAGATGGGCCACTTTGCATCCCAATGTCCTTTGAAGCAAAAGGATAAGGATGAGAAACATGATCCTAAGGTTGCTCCAGCAAAGATTGACAAAGATGAGATTTCCATGAGTGCCCACGCATCTCCAAGAGGGAAATGGGGCGATATTGAGTTGTAGTCAGGAGGACTACATATGGGCAAGATCCTTGAGGAGTCCACCTCTTGGATCAATTCCTAGCTATGCGAGCCCAAGATTTAGCAGTAGCGAGTTGGACTTAGTGTCAGATGATGCAGTGGATTGTTTGGAGAGACAGATGCAGTCGCCAGAGACCAAAGACTGATCAGCGCAGAGCAAGGCTGGCAGCAGTGCAGATGGCACAGTGCAGAAGTCAGCAGAAGATTCAGAGGGTCAGAGACTAGAGCAATCAAATTCCAACATTCATGGTATTATACTGAACACAGTGAAGTTCGGTTAATATTGGATGTTTTCCAATTGCTTCTCTCGACAACTGAGTTGCAGTACGAATGCAGTGTTAGCAGTGGCAGTGCTAGTAGCATAGCAGATGCAGCGTTTGAGGAGTTGTAGTACAAATGCAGCAGTGGCAGTGGCAGTGGCAGTGGCAGTATCATGGGTAGCAGTACAGTTGCAGGAGCAACACAGTATTGGTGGCAGCAACAGTGCGGAAAGGAGGTGCTTCAGAGACAGAGCAACATGCAGTTGGATATTGTTGCTAGAGCACTTTCCTCGCTAAAAGGGAGTGTTAGTTTTTGGTAGCATCGGAAGTGCTCTAGCCTTGAAAATTGGTGGAGAGGCTAAGGCGCGTTAGTTATAAAGAACTTAGAAACCGTTTGGTCAAATTCCACCCGAATTGTATTTTATTAAAATAATTAATATTTTTGATGGGGTTCCTAAGTCTAAACTTAAGAAAATTAAAATATTAATGGATATTAATCAAAATATGCGTGAGAATGATCTAGCAAGCAGATCAAGTCAAGTTTTAATCTTAGTCGTTGATTAGAGACTTAATCTTGTTCGTTGAAGTCTCAACAAGAAAAGTATAAGAAGGAGGCTTGGGGTTCAGTTAGAAACAGACGAGATTGAGGAAATCGATTTTCTAAGGTGAGAAGTTCTCAAGAGGAAATTTGATTGGGGAGATCTTGCAGCAGAGAGGCAATGAGAATCCAAGAGAAGGAATTTCTGGAGAATACAAGGTAGAGAGAGGATAGAAAGACGTCCAGAGGAGGGCTAATGCTGGCCTACACAGCGCTAACGCAGAGGCAACGCAATGAGTGAGGGGAAGTCGAGTTTCTATTGAGGGAATTCAAAGTTCAGTTGCTGGAAGCCTAGGTGTGAGACTGGAGGCAAGAAAGTCGATTTCTCAGCCAGCAGAGGATCCAGAGCAAAGAGGCAACATAATACTCAGAAGGGGTGATGTAGAAGTTACCCAGAGTGACACAGTTTGACGCAGTTTGACACAGAGGCCATCAGAGGGTGACGCAAAGCCTCCAGAGCTGAGGATCAGTGACTGAATCTCCAGTGACAGGGTGAGATTATTTCACCAGTCTTTTGTCCAGTATTTTCTCTGTAAAGGATTGCTAGTTGAGCATCCTAGATTTGTATTCAGAATTTTCTCTAGCATAATAATAAACCCTCAAAGTTGTGCACCGGTTTTCCTACATTGGATTTTTCCGAGGACTATTTTGTCCAAAAATAACTGTGTCCAATGTATCTTGTTCTTTGCTCAGTTTTCTGTTTCATGTAAATCAAATTTAAAGTAGTGGAGGCTGCAAAAGTAATTTGCTTCAATATTCAAAGAATAACTTGATGAATGAATATTAAAATCAAGTAGGTGAAGTAGATTCATATTTGCTACAGTAGGGGTTCCTTGAGACTAGGAATTTTCACAGGGCCGAGTTTTTGAAAGGGACGAGTTCGATGGGGAGCATTTCTAGAATTATATTTCTAGGTTTATTTCAGAATTTTGTGTAAAAGAGTTTCATATTTTCAAACCCTAACTTGATGAATGCAATAAAGATCAAATTTGCCCCAAAATTGTTATTGCATTGTTTTATTGACAAATGAAAATTGTGTGCAGGGTTGTAGCATTTATTGATTTTCTTTCTAGCTATTAAGATAATTTGCAGAGAAATCTGCAGTTCCTCTAGTACATCTTTGTTATTGCTAGTAAAGTTCTTGAAAGGAATATTACAATGGTATCAGAGCATGTTCCTGGCCAGCCCGCTATGGAGGCATGATCAACAGGTTGACTTCTTGAGTGGTGCACATGACCCTAGAGATAGACAAAACGTGACATATAGGTGACAGAGATACAAGAGTAGGGAAAGGGAACTGTAGATTGATCCAGAACCAACGTCTCCCAAGCATAAAGAAGGGGATTTGGCCACACAAGAAGATACAGGGCAGATGGGGAAACAAAACAAGGGTGAGATAGCATTTCAGAGCCTTCTAAAAGCTCTGAATGATTTGGCAAAAGGCCAAAGGGAGATAGTGGATATATTGAGGCAGCAAATTCCCCACAGTGACAGACCACAGGATAACAAGAGTAGTAATGGGGATTCGAATGCTAGTGAAAGAATAGGTACGTCCTGGAGTATACCTACAACTAATCCACAAAGTCATCCTCGCATTTACAGTGGGCTACCTAGGTCCACTATGCCCAAATTTTTGCCTACTAGTATAGTGGGTCGGGTAGGTCAGGATGTGATTTACCAATAGATGTTTACTTCCGAGAGGATGTGATTTACCAATGACCTTTAATGAGTTTTGCAATCATAGAGGCAGAAACAAGGGCTTTAACAAGGCATCCACACAGAACATGGAGTTGCAGCGTACAGTTGGGAAACTGGCTCTCCCTAACTTTGATGGTTTTGTTAGGTGCACAGCGAGAGCATGGGTTCAAAAACTTGACACTTACTTTCAGTTGAACCCAATGGTAGAGGCAGATGCTATAAAGTTAGCTACCCTACACCTAGAAGGGGAATCACATGATTGGTGTCACTACAAGATGACTACCTTAGGGCATGCAGGTGTAACTTCATATGAGGAATTTACATAGAGGGCGATAAAGTGATTTGATAGGAGGGACCCCACAATACACTTCTGAGAATTGGCCTAGCTCAGGCAGAGAGGCAGTGTAGAGAACTATATATCAAAATTTTGGAGGCTAGTAGTGATGTTGACAAATATATCAGAAGCTAGGCTAGTCATGTTATTTACAAAAGGGTTGGCTAAGTCATTGCGTGGGTGGGTGAAGGCCTATGAACCCATCTCCTTACCAATTGCCATAAGCAAAGCACGAGACATGCAAGATGCAATCCCTAAGACCAAATTTCTTCCCAAACCAACCTTTCATCTGAAAGGTAAGGACATTAGTCCTCCTCCGAAGGAGTTGACCGAAAGGAATCAGTTGGACAAGGAACCCAAGAGGGACCTTAGGAGGAGGAAGCTATGTTTCACTTGTCAAGAGCCATGGGCAACCAAGACACAGATGTGCAGGAAAAGGTAATGCTACATTGAGGTGTTCCCAAATAGTGAGGACGAGGAGGTTGAACATGAGCATCCACAGGACGAGCAGTTCAAAGGGATGAAGGGCGAGTAGCCTAATGTTGTGACTAAAGGCGGTGTTATTGCTTCACTTACAGGTGTCCCAGGTTCCACACACTCAGAGTTAGGGGCACTATACAGGGACAGAGAGTAATGGTGTTGATTGATGGTGGGGCTACCTACAATTTCATAGATGTCAGCCTTGTGTCCAGGAAGGAACTGGCCACTAACAAGTTTAGTGGATTTTCATTGGTGATATCGAGCGACAATCGTATGGAGTGCACCAAGATGATCCCCAAGTTGAGTCTAACAATGGGGAAATAAATAGTCACATATGATTTCTTTGTGGTGAATGTTCCTAACACCAATGTAGTATTGGGAGTTCAATGGCTCTTCTCTATAGGGTGTTACACCACTAATTATGGGAGATGGAGTTCATGGGACCGGGTGGCAAGAAGGTAGTATTGAAAGGCATGCACATGTATCCACCGAAGGTGGTATCATCAAACAGGATGGAGGTAGATCTGAGGCATGGGGGCATTGAATGGATAGTAGAGTGTCGGATAACTAATAAGAGATCAGCAAATCAGCCATGGCAGTATCCAGCAGATATTATGGCTCTATTATAGAAGCATCAAAAGGTTTTTGAAGGCATTCCCCTAGGTAGACCTCCCGACAAAGGTTTTGAGCACATCATTGAGTTGGAGGAGGGGATCCAGGCTATTATTATCACTCCATACCGGCATCGAAAGGCCTACAAGGATGAGATCAAGAAATCCATCCAGGAGTTGCTTGCATTGGGCCGCATTCATCCTAGCTCGAGCCCATTTGCCCCATCAATGGTTCTAGTAAAAAATAAAGACAAGATCTTACAGATGTGCATAGACTACACAGCCATGAACAAGAAGACCATTAAAACCGATACCCAATCTCCAGCATTGATGGGTTGATGGATGAGTTGAGGGGGTAAAAATATTTCTCAAAGATAGATCTTCACTTCGAGACCATCAGATTTGAGTTAGGGAGCAGGACATTCTAAAGACCGCTTTCTGATGCCACTATGGGCACTGTGAGTTTTTGGTTGCATTGGTATTCTTTAAAGATATCTTTGTGTATAGAAAACAATATTATTATAACCAGACCAGTCATCGACTTGATAGACCCCATGAACTGGGAATAAGTCAAAATTGAACCGAAACCGATAAAAAAACTGGACAAAAAACCGATCAACCAAAAACACAAAAAATTCAAATTATAAAGAAAAACGTATGTGTGAGTGTGTGTGTGTGTGCGCATGTGCATCCATATGAATCCAAATCATTTATACACAAATAAGCAAAAGTTCTCATTTATATAGCATGTAAGGGTGCACATAACCAAAATAACATCGAGTGCAATCCATCTTTGAACCAAAAATAGATCAACAAACAAGCTCTAGATGGCTAGCCTCTAGCATCCAAAAAAAATCTTGCTACAACAAACACCTACATATCTTCAAAACCTTTGCATATATTAGGATCTTCGTCATCAATATCACCCTCTAAAGCATTCAAATAAGATGGAAAATGCTTAGCATGTCAATTCAAGATTTTGTTTGAGTGTTGGGTACAATTTTAGTAGGATCATGATAGAGGAGCTCAACAATCAATGCCACTAACATCAAGGTGTGAAAATTCCTAAACCGGAATCCCTACTGCAGCAACTAATGATATTTCTCCTATTTGTTAAATTCCTTTAAACAAATTACTTGTAGTTTCCTACGGCAACTATCGAAATACATACACTGCAACCTTCACTTAATTAAATATAATGCGGAAACAAGAAACTGGGCAAGAAGGAAAATACAACACAAGTGACACAGTGATTTTTGGACAAAAGTCCCCAGAAAAACCCAATGTGGGAAAACCGATGCAGCAAATCTGAGGGCTTTTATTGTTATGCAGTAGTAATTTATAAATACAAAGTCTAGATGCCTTGTTGGCAATCCAATACAGAGAATATCACTCGTCAAAAGAAATTAGTGAGATTACCTCACTCTACATTGCAAGCCCGGCTAATCCAGCGACTGAACCAACGAGTCCCCAGCTACCTTTGCACTACCCCTACGCAATCACTGCGTGGGCCTGCATCACTGCTTTTGAGGCGCTGAGTCACCTCCTTGCTGGATCGATTTGCTCTCAGGAGCTTCGACTTCAGCCCTCCCAACTCAGAACGTCAAGCCCCCAGCAAAATCTCGGACTTTTGCTTGAAAGGCACTGCGCTACTCTGCGTGAGCCCTTCCTAGCTCTGCGTCACCCTCACTTGGCACTGCGCTGCCTCCTTTGCATCTTTCTCTGCCTCTTTGCTATGTTTTCTTGGCTCTGGAGAAGATTCTCCAGCCAAAACCATCCCTACCCCTCTCTGTGTGATCACCAAGAAATCACTGCGCTGCTCTCTAGCACAGCAATTTGAACTGACAGATCAACTCTGTGTGTCTTCCAAATGCCCCTCAAGCCTCCTTAAATAATCTTCTCGTTGATATTCAACGGCCCAAATTAGAAGCTAATCAATGACTAAGATCATTTTTGCTTGATCTTCGTCTTCTTCTAGAAGTTACATCCATCGTTAGATTAATACCCATTAATTATTTTAATTTCTTAAGTTTAGACTTAGGGACCCATTAAAAATAATTAATTATTTTAATAAAATTGTCTCCGAGTGGAATTTCCCAAAACGTTATAAAATTGTCTTCGAGTGGTATTTCCCAAAACGTTTTCTGGGTTCTTTGGAATACATGTGCCCAAGCCTCCCTACAAAATTTGAGACTTAGAGCACATTCGATGGTACCAAAAATCAACACAAGGTACATAGAGGGATTGGTGCTCTTGATTAAATGCTAGTTCCATACCCTCGTACATGATAAAATCCAATGGAAACATTGCACTCCCCCAATCCTGAAAAACTATTAAGTCAAATGGATTTTTAGTGGGATCTAAAATTCTACTTCTCCATATGAAATCCAATGAGTTCGGAACCACTCTCAAACATCTCGAGTCATTTCATGGTAATGTTAAAAATTTAAGTAAAAGAATGAAAATGAAAGAAAAGTGAGAAAGTCACTTATACTTCAAGAATTTAACATTACCATGAATTGCATAGCAATAGTAGGGCCATAGGCTTGAATATTAGGCATTTGGTCAAATACTAGGCTTCCCCAATCATAAATCTCTGCTTTAAAATAGGCAATTACATTCAAATTGTTATGACCAATTCGGTCCAATTCTAAATAACATTGATAGCAGGACATGGGAGGAGCACTTGCAACGTTCAGATGAGGAGTTGAGCATTTTGGAGGAGCAACAATTATATGCCAAACTGACCAAATGTAAGTTAGGGTTGACGTAGATGCTCTACTTAGGGCATGTAATACATGGACAGGGGCTGGAGGTACACCAAGAGAAGACCTGAGCTATTATTGAGTGGCCAACTCCTAGGAATGTGACAATGTTAAAGGGGTTCTTGGGCCTCTACATGTATTACAGGAGGTATGTTAAGGGGTTTTCTCAGTCAGCAACGCATGTTACAAACCTCACCAAGAAAGGGGCTTTTGTTTGGACTTACGCAGCACAGGGAACCTTTGAGCGACTTAAAGAGGTGATGAGCACATGCTTTATGCTAGCCTTACTAGATTTTACGCAACTATTTGTTCTTGAGCGTAATGCCTTAGGATAAGGTATAGGTGTAGTTTCGATGCAGAAAAATCATCCCATTGTATTTGAGAGCCGGAAGCTCCAAGACTATTAGCGCTTCTATTCCATCTATGATAAGGAGATGCTAGCCATTATGCATGCATTGGCCAAGTTTAGACCATACTTAGTAGGGAACAAGTTCAAAGTGAAAACCTATCATAATAGTCTCAAGTTTTTTCTAGACCAAAAGGAGCTCAAAGACAAGCAACAGAAGTGGGTCGGCAAGATCCAAGCATATGTTTCGAAATAGAATATGTAAAAGGCAAGAACAATGTGGTCGCAGATGCCTTATCCAGAAGGCCAACAGCGTTTTCTCTCATGGACATTTCGGCAGATTGGAGATCTCACCATCTACCGTAGTACTCGAAAAACAAGTTTGGCTTGTGAGATTCTGAATCTTCAGTTGCAAGATGACAAGCACAAGGTGATCAATGACGTCATTTACTATCAAGGATAGGATTTACTTGGTGCCCAAGTCTCAATTGAACAAGAAGATTATACATACAACACATGATTCTCCATTGGCGAGGCATTCGGGCTTCCGCAAGAATTATAAAGCCATTAGAGAAAGATTCGCATGGAAGGGTCTCAAGGAGGATGTCCTAAAATATGTCTGTGAGTGCAACATGTGCCAACAGAACAAGGATGAGCACAAACATCCAGCAGGCTTGCTTCAGCTATTACCTATCCCAGCACAGAAGTGGGAGAGCATCTCGATGGATTTAATCACAAGGTTACTATCAGTTCAGGGGCAAGATTGCATCTCTTTGTGGTGGACAGGTTGACTAAGTTTGCCCATTTCTTCCCGATTTCTTCCAATTATTCAGCAACTCAAGTAGCAGAGTTATTCTTCCGAGAATGTTTCAGGTTGCATGGACTGCCCAAGACCATTGTTAGTGATAGAGATAGCAGTTTTAAGGGCAGATTTTCGCAGGAGCTTTTCTGATTAGTGGGTATAGATCTCACACCCAACATGAGTTATCATCCCCAGATCGAAAAACAAACAAAGATAGTTAACAAGTAGTTGGAGGGTTACCTATGGAACTATGTGATAGGGCAACAGAAGCCATGGGTGAGATGGTGACACCATGGAGAATATTGTTATAATACCACATATCACATGTCAATTGGGATGTCTCCATTCAGGGCTCTATATGGCTACGATGTCATTTCATTTGCAGAGCTAGTATTTGCAGACATTCGGGCCCCAAAGGCTAAGGATTGGATCCAAGAAGTGGGAGAGCATCTTGATGGATTTAATCACAAGGTTACTATCAGTTCAGGGGCAAGATTACATCTTTTTGGTGGTGGACAGGTTGACTAAGTTCGCCCATTTCTTCCCGATTTCTTCCAATTATTCAGCAGCTCAAGTAGCAAAGTTATTCTTCCGAGAGGTTTTTGTTGGAAATACTGAGAGGGGGGTGAATCGGTATTTCTTTTCAATTGTTACTTTTACCAGTTAGATCACTTATATTTAGAACACAAAAATGAACAATAGAAGTAAACGCTTTTATTAATATAATCTTTGTAATGAATCAAGTACAATATGGGTAGGGCTCCAACCCTTGATGAAGACACCTAGGCTCCAACCTGGGATGTGCCAAGCACCTACTTGAACTTTAGTGAGGCTCCAACCTCTAGGGCTTCGACCCTATCTTATCCAAGGCACCAACCTTGAGTTTAGGAGCACCAACTCCAAGGACACCATTCCTCAATCTTCCAGGCTCCAACCTGTATTTGCCAAGCACCGACTTGGACTTCCAAGGCTCCAACCTTGTCAATTTTGACGCACCAACCTCAAGGGCTCCAACCCTATATCTGGTTCACTTTGTCAAGGTATGTTTGGTTGTACTTCACAACTCCCAATATCTTCTTCAACGAGCCCTGTCAATCTCTTCAACAATGCCTTCTCCAAATCACTTCATTAATGACAATCTGTCTTCATATGAAGGAGTCTTGGCAACTCCTCATATTGCTCAAACAGAATCTCCAAGTCACATCATGATGACTAACACACCATGGTCACAATCGTCAATGTATCTTCAATGATCTTGCACACACACAACTCTCTTTTTCAACCCTCTGTTCTAACAGTCGTGATAACTGCTTTAGGAGTAATTGCTTTAGAAGAGTGACTATTACGGCTTCAGGTTGTGCGCACAATTATAAAACAACCCTGTTTTATGCAGTTTCTTTAACAGATTGCGGGCTGCGCTTCTACATATTCATTATAAGTCTGAACTTTCAATGATTAACCCAGTCAACAGAATGTTTTTACCTTTGTCTCCTGCTGGACCTTCGGCTTCCTCTGCGCTCACTCGACCTTCAGCATTCTTTCTACTGTTTTGTTAGCTTCCTCTGTCTCTTCAAATTCACGAGTTGTGAACTTCTTTATGCTCTATTTTTATGCCTAAGATAGATACTTAGAACTGAAGCGTTTTAACTCATTTTTATACGAGTTTCACCAATGACCAAAGGATGCGTCTATTGGAGGGAGCCCGACTTGTATATTAAAAATATATATCGGAGATTCTTTTATCCATAAACTTGATTATTCATGGAAACCATATAAGAGCTACTATACCCACATGGAGGTCCCACATACCACGTCATCACCTTTAATCCCGCAATCGCAATTTCATGAGCATCGGAGTCATTCCTTTAATCCCGCAATTGCAACTTCATAAAAATCAGAGGTTTTACATGTGTGCACATGCTCTGTCTTCTGATGGAGCAGATGCGATATTCAATGAACTGTTTTTAATGAATCCATCGAGTCCATAATATTATCGCAATTGAAGGTTTTACACGTCACCCCTTTGAAACTTGCGATTCAACTATTACATTAAGTTATGTTATAGTGTTGTAGTCAGGTCCGCAATAATATCGCAATCGATTTTTTAGTTGTTGGAAATACTGAGAGGGGGGTGAATCAGTATTTCTTTTCAATTGTTATTTTACCAGTTAAAACATTTATATTCAAAACACAAGATGAACAACAAGAATAAATGCTTTTATTAATATAATCTTTGCAATAAAAATAGATACAATATATATATGATTCCAATCTGTTGCCAAGCACCAACTTGGACTTTTGTGAGGCTCCAACCTCCAGAGCACCAACTCTGTTTTGTCAAGGCATCAACCTTGGACTTAGGAGCACCAACTCCCAAAACACCAATCCTTCCAGTTCTGAGGCACCAACCTTAAGGGCTCTAACCCTGTGCTGCAAACTGTCTGGATCTGTTTTGTCAAGGCACCAACCTTGGATATAGAAGCACCAACTCCAAGGACACCAATCCTTCAAACTTCTGAAGCACCAACCCCAAGGGCTCCAACCCTCTTGTCAAGGCATGTTTGATAGTAATGTTCTGTTCTCAGAACTCTTCTTTACTGAGTTTTGTCTGTTTACAGCTTCACTGTAGTCTCCATGCTACAACATCAATGGCAATCAGTCTTCATATGAAGAAGTCTATAAACTCTTCATACTGTCCACACAGAGTCTGCAATAGCCATCATGATCTCTGATAATGTCTCCACACAGCTTTAGTGAGTCTACTATTAGTTGCACTAAACTTTGATTAATTCATCGCTAGTCTGAGCCTTTCACAGGTTAGCCCGATCAACATAGTTGCTCGTCCATCGGCTTGCTCCTGTCTTGCTGGATCTTCGGCTTCCTCTTGTCCTGCTGGACCTTCAACTTCCTCCTGTCCTGCTGGACCTACTGCTGCCTCTGTTTTCTTCCAGTTTTTCAACCTTACTTTGAACCTTCCTTGTTCACTGTTATAGAAACCTGATACGCCTAACCTTTTGGCTTCCTCCTTGCTTGTTTGAGCTTCGGCTTCCTCAATGCTTGCTCGACCTTTCGCATCCCCTCTTGATCGCTTGGTCTTCGACTTCCCAATCTACGCTCACTCATCCTTTCGTCTTCTTTTCATAATCACATATGAGTTTCACCAATAACCGGAAAGGCACGTTTATTGGAAAGAAGCCAACTTGCATATTAAAACATATTGAAGGGTTTTTTCGTCCATAGACTTGATTATTCACGGAAACCATATAAGAGAGGCTATTGCCATATAGAGGTCCCACATGCCATGTCATCCTTTTATCGCAATCACCGCTTTAATATGACAAGGCCTTAAGCCTTTAAACCGGGGACCATACAATATATCGGAATACAGGGATGCACAAGAAATAAACAAAAAAACCCCACTATAAAACACTTCGGCAGACTTCAAATATTTATACACCCAGACATATATATATCGTCGGGTCCGCACATCAAAGACACCTCCGCAACGCTACTGCTTCCTTTCTCGGATCTCCGACCAACCCTTCACCTCTGCGATTAGCATTTAAATCGTGACCGTCGATCTGGGGCTCGATCCGACGGTTGTCGCTTATCCTGATCACCAACCAATCCGCTCTATCTCCACTGTTGATCTCCTTTTATTTGATCCAATAGTTGACATTGATTTCGAGTCCATATATATATATATATATATATATATATTCTAGCATCGCAATTTATAGTGTGCCATCCCTTTATAACTTGCGATGCATAACCTCTATACGGCGAACACGATAGATTATTAACCTGTTTTTAATACCTCTTGTCGGGTCCATATATATATATATATATATATTATATATATTATATATATATATATATCGCAATCAGCGCTTTCAATGTGGCAAGGCTTTACAAGAGGCTTGCGATATGCGACGAATGCGATAATATATTAAATCTTATTGCAATGGTGTAGTCGGGTCCACATACATATCGCTATCGCAGTTTTAACGTGACAAGGCTTAAAACATTGTGATACATAACTCCCGATATGGCAGACCCGATATATCATTAGGGCGCGATATAATAGGACGATCGGGTCCACAACTATATATCGCAATCGGAGGTTTTGGGGGTGACAACCCCTTGAGACTAGCGACACAGCGGATGCGATATTACATTAGGGCGGTTTATAATGTTGCAACGGGTCCACATACATATCGCATCTATATAATATATATACTCCTCCATTCTTAACTTTGGTTAATGCGGACTTAACGCATAACCCTTTATCCCCTTTAATTCTATTATAACCCTCATATAATGGGAATATACACAAACACATGGGAACTTGCATTTTCTGCTTTTCCATAGCCTTGGTGTGTTTATCAATGCTTACCTTTATCGGGCTCATTCTCCACCGTAGATTAACTCACGCTAGATCCAACGGCTTCCATGAATTTCGGGTGAGCAATTTGCAAGGGAAATAACCACCCGGAAAAGTGGTTTTCTCTCTCCACCCTCGTGCTACGTGTCGCTCGGTTAATGGAATCGGGCGCTCTCCTCTAAATACCACTTGCCACCTAGTGTCTGCCCAAAAACCACTGCCACTGTTACAAATCTGCCTTTTGGAATATAACCACATGCATTCACTTTGACTTTAACCCGATATATGTGGTTATATACTTTACCCCGATATATACTCCTCCGCTCTTTTCTAGTTTGATATGATTCCGCGATGGCTTCCGATGCACTGCTCCAATAGCTCCTCTTTGATATTCCTCCAATATCGCATGATATGGCTCCTCTATTAACTGCTCTATATGGCTCCTATGTTAATTGCTCTTCCGCTGGCTTCTCCTCCTGATATGTGTTCCTCTTTGTTCCTTCTAATGAACAATATGGCTCCTTTGTTAATTGCTCTTCCGCTGGCTTCTCCTCGGCGTCATATCATCATTCAGTATCCTAGAATATTGCCATATTGACATACTCCTGTTGCTTCGTGGATCTGCTCTACTTGGCTTCACATCATTGTTTATTGTCCAAAATATTGCCATATTGACATCAATGACAACTTAGATTAACATTAATGTGACATCCCTTTATAACTTGCGATATGAAAGCTCTGATAGGCGAATGGAATATTACATTAGGGTTGTTACCATACACTGATTGGGTCTACATATTATATCGCAATCGGAGTTTTAATGTGAAAAGCCTTCATAGCTTGCGACACAAAGGTTTCGATACGGCAGACGCGATATTAATTAGGGTGTGCTGTAATGGGACCATCGGTTCCACATTGCTCCTCCGATATGGATGTTTTCTTCCTTTAGACT
>APFE031296390.1:85375-149444 GCA_000404065.3 Pinus taeda | reverse complement strand
GTTGACACCATGGAGAATATTGTTATAATACCACATATCACATGTCGAATGGGATGTCGCCATTCAGGGCTCTATATGGCTACGATGCCATTTCATTTGCAGAGCTAGTATTTCCCGACAGTCGGGCCCCAAAGGCTAAGGATTGGATCCAAGAGAGCCAAGACATCCTCAAGGCTCTCAAGGACAATTTACATATAGTACAAAACAAACAAAAACTATATGCTGATAAACACTGGATTGGCAGGAGTTTTGAGGAGAGGGAGATGGTATGTTTTTGTGTGTAGCCTTATAAATAGTCCAACCTCAAACAAAAAGGTGTAGAGAAGCTAAAGATACGACCTATGAGAGACACCCATAGGAGAAATTTTTCTCCTAGATTGTCTTCAGCCGACAGCCCCTTGCAGCCCCCAAATAACTCAATGTGCCACCATCTCCGCCACCTGAGCCAGCCATTATGCACGATCACCCATCTGTCATGCTCGTATGTTTGAACGTGGGCCTTCCAACCCCGAAAGTATGGCTTTCATTATGTAGTTGCATATTTTTTCTTACTTCCTATGGATGCTTCTAAGCATGGATTAGGAGGGGGATTCAGCAGAAAAAATGGGCTCGGTCAATGATCTTGTCCCCTGGTCCAACTTCGTGGTTAACCTTGTATCCTAGTCCTATGGGATCTCCTCTATTGGATAGTAGCTTTAGGAGTGGCACCACATGAGAAACCTCAATTTTGGTCGTGTGGTCCCGCTTCCTGACATTACATACATCACTCCCCTCTACTCATTATAACCTCTTTTCACATATTTCCCATCTAAGTTCACATTTGTCCATTCAGTAAGGAGTTATGACACACTTTGGGTCCAGTCGAGAACGATGCCTTGGAGGTTGATGCAACTAAAAATAAAGTTAAAAGCATAATTTGGCCACTTACAACAGGAAATGTACCATAAAAATGCAAAAGATGGTTGGGACATAAATATTTAGCACATGGGCAAAAGCCAAGCATGAGCTCTACCCCCAGTATGGCCATCATCCTGATTCCTAGGGCCCCTATATGAGCCCTTTGCATCATTAAGGAACCCATGATTGTCCCAACCCCTAGTGGGCGACGAACTGCCCAACCTTATTCATTGGTATATCATTCACATCATCCTCTCATTCCTTGGAGCCCCGAGCAGTTATAATACAAAAATCAATAAAAGGCAAAAGGCATATGAAGAAGGGTGGAAAAACAAAGGTCGAGGTAACTCATGTACCACGATGGTTATACACCCAAGTGTGGGCTTCCCTCATCATAGCTACCCTTGTACCTGTAGTTTTTAACCCTGTACAAAAATTACCTGCAAACGAATTCTTAAAAACAGAAAATATACAATGGCGAGAACATAAAACGAATATACATAGAGATTTTCCTCTGGATTCCAAAATTGGGACTACCAGATTGATTTTTCATTATGTTCCTTTCAATGTTACAATACATATATATACATGTCGAAGCATTCACAAACCCCAATCCATTAACCCTAGATTAGAACATAACCGTAGTTCCCTTGACCAGATCTACAAAATACCATGGCTAGAAAACCACCATGCCCAAAACCATGTGCAAAACCCATGCACAAAACCATGGGTAGGTCTGCCCACCATCTTTGGGTCTGCCCCCCATCCTTGGGACTGCATATATATAGGAAAAAAATATTTGTGGCGCTGCCTCGAACCCCTGTGACGCCCCTACTACGCCCGGCACAATGAACAAGGCAAGCTCACACCCCCTGTGACACCCTGTGCGTGCAACTAGTCGTGGAAAAAATTTAACACACACCCAACAATAACATGGCATGTGGCTTGGAGCCTTCCCCTAATGCCCCGCTATGTTCCATCATTATATCACATGACACCTACCATATGACAGATGTAGCATGGACCTATCACTCCCCCAAAGGTTGAAACCACCTAATGGGGTCCTTGATTAACCTCCTTCTTGAACTTAGCGACACTTGTACATTCTAAAAACCCATTATGGAAGAAGTGCCACTTGATTCCATGATTTGTAAGCTCATTTGCTCAATTGCACTAATGAATTGTTGTACTGGAAGGTGAGGAGACGCATTGGATCTTATACATGATTGAAGATGGATCTTCACTTTGGGGTTTGGTCTCCCTATATAGGTTCCAAGCCCTCCAGAGGGTCATATTGGCATTTGTAAGGTGTGCGTTGAGAGCCATAGGCCTCCACTATAGCAGAGAGCAGATAGCCATGCCATGGGATTCTTCAACATCATTCATTTCTCCCTTGTGTCTGACTTATTTGATGATGATGATGCACCTGGACCAACTTCCCCATTCAGCTAGACACTTGCACCACACACTTGGCAGTTGATCCGGGGCCAAGATGGGGTTTTGTCTCACCATGGGAGACAAGGGAGGTCTTGCATCATTGTTCCAGCCCTTGCTGATGGGATACATGCTTGTTCGATTCAATTGGAGACCCTTGAGGATGTTTTTGTGCCCCCACAGCCACATGGGAGCACCACAGGTCATTTGCTTGGAGATCAAAGGCAACCCCCTTCATCACTATTATTGGGTCCTCTTATTCATTATGGCACATTAGGGACTTCACTAAGCCTTCCACTGGCCCTCCTAACTATTGTATTATCATTTTGGCCCCCTTGAGAAGCTTATTTTTCATATTATGGAGCTATTTGGTGAGCTTGTCACCAAAAGGATGTTATTTTGCACATTATTTTTATTGTAAGGGCATTATTAGGCATAATTAGGCCATTTGAGTCCCTTGGAGGATCATATAAATATGAGAGAGGTTCATTGATCTCTCATCATCACTTGGATTTGTATCTCCTTGGAGAAAAGAACTTGGACCTGCTATTGTTGGACGAATTAGAGATTATTTGATGCATTTTGATGTTTGGATAATTATCTAGTCTTGGAGTTTCATTTTTGCAAGTCTAATGGATGGATATACTTCTTTTGTCATGTAAGTGTTATTTCTTGCAATATTTTGATGCTTAATGTCTAATGTATGAAACACTATGTATTGATTTTACTTGTGCACTAATATTGACGTGAATTCATGAACCACATGTGATCTTGGCTTGTTGCATATGTTACTCATCTTGGAAATAAGAAGTGGATGTGCCTAGGGCCGGGTTATGAAACTTTGACCTTGAAACTCCATTAAATTTGCATATCAAAGTATGAATCCTTGTTGTAACCTTGTCGTTGCTTCTCTAAGACATGTGAAGTTGCAATAGGGCTCCTTGGAAGAGTGAAAATCCTAAATTAAATTCACTTTGACTCCATTCTCGACAATTGGCTAGGCACTGGTCTCAAATCCTTGGTGATCACCCTAAATTCCCTACCTTCAACAATTTTTTCTACCCTGACCCTAGATGGCCAAGCTAGGGCATCCAACGAATTCCATTAGAGTCATCATCTTACTCAGCGAGTTGGCTAGGAACTGCACTAGGGTGTCCTCCACATGCCCTACAAATTTTGAAGTCAATCCCATGCTTGGTTTGTGAGATACACCAAGTCCTACGTCCAAAATCATTTAGCTCTTGGTCCATCTAGGTTAGCGCATTCTTAGGTATCCTTTGTGCTTGAAAACTCGAAGGAAGTTCATCAATTAACGATCCCTTCTTCCCCCTTTCTTGATTGAGATCCTTGATTGAAGATTACACACCAAAACCTAGGTCTTGTTTCGGTGCCCTCGAGCTTCATTGTGGTCCCACATCTCTATCATTCCTCATCTCACAAGGCCACTTAAAAACCTTGTTTCTAAAAGGAATCTTAGGTCTATGGCATCCCTCATTAAGGAATAGCTCTAGTCCCTAGGTCTAAGCCTCCCTTAAGCCTTTCTTAGAGAGCCTTTGACCTTGCTTCTGAAGCAAGCAAGCCTTATTATATGAGTCTCTCTTGTGAATGGGCTTTAGAAGTCAATACCTATCCTATCATTGAGTAATCATTCCAAGTGATTTCCTTATATCGAGGCTCCTCCCATCGATGAAAGTCTGTAAAGAGCAGGCAACATCAACTGAGGTGACAGTGGGTCCTTGGGCCCTTGTCCCATTGTTGCCACTTGATCTAGTAGTAGTCCCTTCGAAACCCCTCCTTGGACCCCGCTAAATTGAGTGCTAACATTTTTGGCATCGTTGTCAGGAAGGAAGCAAGTTTGCCTACCTTGTGAATCATTGAGGAATTGATTCATTGACGACATTCAAATATTCCTCTGGCGACTCCATTTATTGTCCAAGCCCCCAGTTTGTTTGAAGGTGACAACATTACTCCTCTAACTAGGGTTGTTGCAAAAAGGGGAGAAAGAAATTCATCACCGATTAGAACTAACATTCTCCCTGAGTTTGAAAAGGTTGGTAATTCAACTCCTAATATGGCAAACACTTCCAATGCCAATCAAAACCAACCCAAAGTCCCAAGAAGCAAAAGGCATTTGGCTACTGTTTTTGGACCTTCGAAATTGAGGGACAATCCCAAACCTTTGCCTGAAAAATATCATGACTGATTGCCCAAATTCAAAGAGGATGCCACCAAAAGTGCTCATGATCATGTTGATGACTTCTATTGGATGATTTCCCCTAGGGGAATCGATGATGATGACAGGATCATGATGTAATCCGCTTTATCCTTTGAGGGACAAGTTAGGGAAAGGTACCTTAGCCTCCCTGCGGGTAGTATAGATGACCCTGACCAATTTGAAGATGCTTTCATGAGAAGGTGGTCCTTTGATGCCCAAGGGTCTTTCAACATCAAAAATTTTACCACATAAGTAAAGGAAGGGGAAACATTAAAGAATTCATCCAAAAATTTCACAAGGTAGTTAGGGACATCCCCGATCACCTTAGACCTCCTGATGCGATCATTCTTGATAAATTCACCAAGGTTGTAAGAGGTCACTTAACATATGCATTAAAGGATAAGAAACCTAAGAGTCTTGTTGAGGCCAACGAAATTGTTACAGAAGTTGAACAAAAACTCAATATCTCCAAAATGGAAATGTTTGAGCATTGTAAACCTAAGGTGGAAACCAAAAAGGGTAATTCCAAAGACCGAAGAGTAAGTCCAAAGACCAAACTAAGGAAACCTTGGTTGTGGTCCTTAAGAAGCTTGAAAAGCTATCTGAGGACATGAACTCCAACGATAGACTTTACATGAACAAGTTCATCGCTCTTGAAAAGGCCCAAAAGTCAAACTTCGTTCCCAAAAACAACCCTTTTCCTAAGAAAACAAATGATGAAGGCAAGCCAAACTAATCCCAAGTTCTTAACACTTTAGCCCCAACTAATGTTGTGGAACAAGAATCATCTTCTGAAAGTGAACAAAGTGATGAAGAAGAAAGAGAAGATGAGGAAGGTGATGAGCAAACAAATATTGTTGAATCTCACGCCTTCAACATTACGTTAGGTGGCACATACAATTATCCTTTGATTAGTGAAGTAACCCTAAAAGAAGAAAAGGATGAGCTAATCCTCAATGTTGATGACAGTGGGAGATTCAGGGGAGTCCAATACTCGAGAAAGAATGACAAAAACACCTCCACTAGTTCTCAAGAACCTAAAAACGAAAAGGAATCTCTCCCTAAGCAGGCTCCCCCAAAGCAACTTCCTACAAAAGAGCCTATCAAGAAGGATCCTCCCAAGAAGGACAATACCAAAAAGGACCTTCCAAAGGATGGTCCTAAACAAAAAGCTAAAGATAAGGAGGTCAAACTTGATATTGATGTGGGCGCTGCTACAGGAAAGATGACCACGCAAGTTCCCTTAAAGGAGCTAGTTCAACTCCCACAGCAAAAATGAAAGCAAAGAAAGCCTTAGGGTTTGAAGAAGAGGACACACCAATCACATTGCAAAATATACACCTTTGCAATACTAACCCTGGTCATGAGACATTTTTGCTCACCTTAGCTATTAATGATCTCCTATTGCATGATTGTATGTTGGATTTTGGAGCTTTCACAAATATCATGCCTTTAAAAGCCATGAAGCAACTCAAACTTAACATCACTTGTAGATACAAGAATGTGTGGTTTCTAACTCCCAACATGTTGAAGTAGAAGGCCTCATAAAATATCTCAAGGTGTCATTAGTTATGAACCCTAACATATCATTGCTCATCGATGTTGTGGTCATAGATATAGTGGAAGTGTGGGGAATGCTATTGTCTAGGAAATGGGGTGCTACGATAGGTGGACAACTTCAAATGGACTTATCTATGTCACCATCCCACAGTCTGATGGAACCCCTTTCATTCTCTATAGAGAACCTTTGTACACAACTCATGCGGTAAAACTGGGTTCTATTCCACATTACAAGATTCTCGAGGCTAAGAAACCATCCCCCATCCTTCCCTCTAAAGAAGTCTACATCCTAAAAAGGCCAAATCAAAAGCAAACCAAGAAATGGAAGCCTAAAAGGGAATTCAACGTAGGGGACGTTGTGTTGGTTGACAAGAATCCTATCCCTGTCAAGATTCATGGTAAGGTCGGTGAGGATTATTGTTATATTGCTACACTTGACGACGGATTTTGGCCGAAACCGATCAAATTAACTCAGATCACCCCTTTCATTGACACTCGACGTTGTATTATATGCATGTTAGAGTAGGATGCATTGCATGTTGATTTTTCGCATTAGAACTAACATAATATTCTTCTATCATGCTAGATTAGATGCATTTAGATTAAATGCATATTTTGAATAAATTTTATTCCTTGTTGATTTTTATGGCCTAACATAAGCATGGGCGATCGATCATAAGCAACACAAAAACAGGCTGCCCCATGTGCTTAGTCTTAGCCAACATTTTTCAAGCCCAAGTGCTATGCAATCATTTTGTTTAGCCACCCATCAAGGTGTCGCGCTTTTGTTCCATACAATGCTTCAAATAAGTCATGCCTAAGGACATATGAAGTCATTGTTATAAGAAAATTCCACAAGATCATGGTAGTCTTCACCCCATATGGGTTATGCATAGCATAAATTTCTTGCAAATATTCAACTCTTTGGTTTTACCTATTCTGAGCACCCATCCATCTGCAGGTGGTACATTACGCCAAACTTCAACAAAGTACCTACTGCTTGAAAACTGAAACAAACCCTTACAGAAATCAAAAGTGAACTTAGAATCCATGTAAACTATACTTCTTTGGCACCCCCTGCAAACTCACAATCTCCATAGTGAATACTTCAACAATATCTAATGTTTTATTGATATTATCCATCCATAAAAATAGGCTATTTTAGTCAAGCTGCACATGACCACCACGATGGAGTCATACTTTGACATCATTTTAGGAACACTGTGATGAAATCTATAGAAATCACCTCCCATTCCCATTCCATGATTGTTCTAGTACAATAGGATGCTTGAGCTCAAACTTAACATTTTGCCATTCCAAACATTTTAATACATAGTGAGTGATATCCCTCTACAACCCTGACCAAAAGAACTAATTTCTCAGTGCGATGACTATATTAGAATTTAGGATAGCCTAGATGTTTGATATGCAATACAGCATGCATTCCCTTCAATATTAATCCCCTTACCACAACAAAGTTAATTATATAAAACTGAACTTTACATTAAACAAATCTACTTGCATCAGTTCAACAAGAGCAATTAAAACCACTAAAAATTGTTATAGAATTGATATTGGATAATGCACAGTAGGAATTATGGTCTATGTCAAGATACCATGCCTATAGAATTATAAATTTTTACCCAAAATATAAGCTAGACTAGATGATACTCAAAAACATACCCATGTAAGCTCTTCCATAGCTTGCATTCCCTTCAATTTTAATCCCCTTACCACAGCAAAGTTAGGGATATAAAACTGAACTTTACATGAAACAAATCTACTTGCATCAGTTCAACAAGAGCAATTAAAATCACTAAAAATTGTTATAGAATTGATATTGGATAATGCACAGTAGGAATTATGGTCTATGTCAAGATACCATGCCTATAGAATTATAAATTTTTACCCAAAATACAAGCTAGACTAGATGATACTCAAAAACATACCCATGTAAGCTCTTCCATAGCTTCAACCTTTCTTGTAGTGAAAAAAGCAAGCTGTAATTTACAACCGGAAAGATAAGAGCCAAATTAGAAACTCTGTTATGAAGCATCAAAAAAACAAAAGAGAAAAAATGCAGAACAAGTCACCAGAGAGCCAAAGAGATTCAAAATTGCATACATGGTAGTAATGGCGATCAGGGGACTCCACCTCAACTGGGATCTCAATTAAATTGGCATCATAACACCTGAAAACCAGTGTATACAAATTAGTAAAACATCATGGATAACTATATGCAATCAAGGATATTTCAAACGTATTCTTTTTCTTGAACTGCTTCAAATGTAAAATTGAAATTGCTCGTAACTTTTCTATTGTATCAATTTCAGGAGAAATATCCTAAGAACAGAAATTAAATAGCAACATGCTAGGTCTTAGAAATGCAAGCCTCCACTTAAAATTCTAAATTTTTATTGGAAATAAGTTAAAAGAATGGCAGTCTAGATAACGCAAGAGTATGAGAAGGAAAACTTAAATCACTGGGCATGCATCAGTTACAACAAAAGCCAACCACATAACGTTCAAGAAAAAAAATATGTACAAACTTTTATAATGATGAGAAAAACACAGAAAACTCCACTGACTATCTTATGTGATATCTATAATTTAATTTCAAAATTCTCACTCAGGTATAAGTACTTCTCTCTTATTATTATTTAATAAGAAACAAAATATCAATTTGACTCCTACTTTGCTAAGCCTCCTTGACAGCAGCAACACTTAATAGGCAAACGTTAAGATATTTGAACCAATGAGATTGAGTAGTAATCCAGCTTTTTTATAGAAATCTAAACGGATCATAGAGTCTCCATTCAAGGCCCATGTATGGCACCAACGCTGATGTCCATGATTGGTGGCTTTTTCCCCATTATACACACCAGTCCTTCCCAGCAAAATTACGTAGATGGACTTTTCTGCATCCAATTATACCAAGCTAGTATCAATTAGTACCATCATGGGTACAGACGCACTGATAAAATCAGTGTGATACTCATAACTACTAGGATGGACTATAAACATTTAAGTTAGTAAGTATTTGTTAGAATAGAGTCGTTCTGTCATGACTTTTATATTAGCTTAAGAAACTTTACAATTAGTCTTTAGTTATGTGGAATACAAGAGTCACTTTGGAAGGCAAAGTGTCATTTTGTGTTGTGGCTTCATATAAGTATTTTTCTAAAAAGTAATGCAAGACATCTGTATGCTTTCTCTCTCACATTCAGTGTCCACTGACTTTTCTGTGACCATTATATGCATTTACAACATGGCATCAGAGCCACCATGTGCAAACTAAAATGTGAAAGGATATGCGGTGGGCATATCAAGAAGCATGACCTAGGGACTGGTTGGCACACACAAGTCAGCAAAGGAGGTGAGCAAAAGACCGAGAGAAAGACAGCACAACACAAAAGATAGGTTAGCCTTTTAGTTTTTAGTTTTCCTGAATTTAATAGGTTGGCTAGGTCAGAACAGACTTTTAGTATTAATATAGCCAAAAATCATTATAACAAGAGTAGTAAGAACTGCACAATAATACAACAGCAGGCATGCTTCCCAAGGCTTCCATAATACAGTGTAGCAGAAACAGGGATGCTTCCTGAGATGGCCATACAGGCAGTGGGCGGGGCCATGCAGAGCACCAATAATGAAAATGGCATGTGGGCATGCTTTTTAAGGCACTAATATGGCTATACCGGCCCCAGGCAGGTCAGACAGGCCTGTAATAGCTTTAGGCAGTGAAAAACAAGTTCAGACAGGCTTTTAACAGTTTTGGCAGTGCAACCAAAAACAGGTTCATGAAGGCCTCTGACAACTTTGGGCAGCACATAACAGTCTTGGGCAGGCCTATAAAAGTTGTGGGCAGCAATGTTGCAAACATCGGCATCGAGATAAAATCGGCAAGGGTTCAAAAAACCAAAAAATCGTAAAAATCATGAAAATATCAGTAAACATCAGTAAAATTAAGATACCATCAAAATATCAGTAAAAATCAGCAAACATCACCTAGGCAAAAAAAATCGTGATTTCACAATAAAATCGGGATGTTATTGAGTTGTTTGCAACATTGGTGGGCAGTGCAAAACAAGCTCAAGCATGCCTAACTGTTATAACCTTATTTTTCCACCTTGAATCAGTGAGAGAGACCATTGTTCATTATCAGACATGTTGAATTTGATGCATACTTCATCCTCTCTGATTAGCCATTTTTAGCATGATGGTCACTCCCATGACATTGACATGATGTGTACAGTCGCTATCAAGCAGTGCACAATACAGAGGCACAATACCCTAGTTGCCTTTGTACAGGAAGCGACTGTGGTCAAAATTTCTAGAGTTTGTCATTCCCGAGGAGATCAGCTCAACCTACTTGTCTATGAGTTGACTAGGGGAAATTATTGTAGAAGTTTCCTAACTTCTTGAGCCCCTAGGTGTCCAGATACATTCTCCGGGAGGATAGAAAGAGCCTATATAATCTGACCCTATCAAGAGGAGAAGAGAGTTAGAACAGAAGAAAGAGCTCAGTTATGCTGTTAGTTTGCTGTTAAACTTCTATTTTATGCTAGATCAGCTCTGTCTTGCTGGATCTAGAAAGTGGCCAGGCTGAGGATTTAGTAGCAGCAACAAACTCAAGGCATATGATGTACTAAGGTTTCAGATTAATGAAAGTACATGTTATTTCCTTTCTTATGTATGCTGTTGATTACTATCCGCATATATCTCGTGGTTTTTATTGTTCATGCTAATTCCTTCTCCTCGGAGGTGGAACCTTCATCTTGTTTGGTGGTGAATGTGTGCAGGAGTTTGGATCTAGGGAGTGAAAGGAGCAGGATCTTTAGTTAGGAGGAGGATCTACAAGATCGTTTTCAGATCTACTCCATCAGGCTGCAAAGGATCAGGTGCACACTCATTCCCTTCGAATATAGACTTTGTTGCATGTATTGGTGTTTAGCTTTAGGAACTCACTAGATTACACATCGTCTAGTGGATCAGAGGGCTAGGAACACAGGGCAATAGCTCCTTGTCTCAGGACATTTCCTAGCACAACACTAACAGTTTTGGGCAGTGTTACCCACCCACATGTATGGGTAACCCTAGGAGAAAAATGTTCTCCTATGATGTAGCTTGCCATCTAGCAGCCCTACCATGATCCATAGATAGCCAGCCTCAGATGCCTCTCATCCACTCTCTGGTCAGTGCATTTATTCATCTAGCTTGCTTATCCAATGAAGGTGGATCAGTTATTGTGAGGAACATTAACAATTTTTGTATTCAAGTGCTTTCATTTAGTCAAAGGCATTCTAGTATGGATCACAGGTTGAATTGGATGATAAATTGATATTGGATGTACCCTTGTCCCCTCGCTTTACCTAGGTGGTTATCACTTGCCCTAGTCCAATGGGGCCTTCCTTTGGGCCTTTCTTTCACTATCTAGGAGGGGCACAAATAGCAGGCTCTAATGATGGCAGCATTCCATCTTATCCATACTTAACATTTGTCATCATTCCCCTACACCATTGTCCCATGTTTTGATTGGTTGTTCGTTCTTTGTGACTCCTGCTGGTTCACTATTGACCTTGTCCTATGAGAAGAAGGGGTTGCATATATCCGAGGTTGATGCAACTATAATAAAAGGAAGAGCATGAGCCAAATGTCAAAATGCCAAAAGAATCGCGAGGGATGTAAAGCAGAAAAAATCCAATTTATAGCTTGAGCTCTACCCACTCTTATATAGCCATTCTTCCCCAAGAATATCCATGCATATCACACCTATCAAAGTAGAAGGAACTCTCTATGAACATCCGGACCCTAATGAAGTGATAAACTGCTCATCACCAAAATGGGTTATCTCATTATTACATGATCATAAATGAAGTTTGTTAAACAAGCTATGTAAAAAACAAAAAAGGCAAACAATTGGAGCTCAAAAAACAAAGGCAAGGAAGCTAACTCAAGCAAACTAAGCACTCCCTCTACAAAGGCACTCATGGAGAATGGCTTGAAATAACTTAGCATAAAACGATAATTGCATTCATGAAGTAAACCCAATCCATAGCACCTACCACATACACCTATCTTCTAAAATGGGTGACCTAGGAATTGTTCCTCCCCTTAGGGTTGGAAGCACCTAATAGGGCCATGTAATAACCCTCCACATACCTGAGCATGGTAATTTGTGTATGAATCATAAGCTAGGAAAACATTTGAAGATGATGCTTATGTGAAATACTTTGATGGCTTTAACAACGAACATGGCCCACTCTGATACTCTTATGATTCTTGCACCCATGTTGATCTCACTTGATTCTTTGAGTATGTGTGCTAATATTGCTTTCAGGTACAACCCACATCTTTCGAGGTATTGTGTGATGCTTCTCCCGCACTTTAGAAAGGACATCCAGCCATTGTGACAATGACACAAGACACTTTGACAGAGGGCGTTGAGTACTTATTGTGAAGTGTTGACCTTGGGATAACATGACACAATTGATGACACCCTCACCTACCTCCAAGATCTTGGACACTATTAATCTGAGCTAGGACACTACCTAGAGAGAAGATGTACTCTTGATATACCAAGATGCCGCCAAGCTAGACATTGCCTTGCTCTTAAGAATTATTGATGATGATGATGAGGTGGGACCCCTTTGGAGGGAATGTACATTGTTTACCATGATGATTTCTTGCCCCAACATGACTGCATCCTCCATTTGATGCTTTATATGATGACATTGATTCCCTTATGCATGACGTTGGGCTTGCGGATGCTTTTCTTGATAATTGGGCATCCATTCGATGAGGATACGTGACTTTTGGGATGAAATTCACCTCTTGGAGCCGTTTATTGCACTTTTCATGGAAAGACATAACTAAGGAAGATGACATCACCCTTGGAGGATATCTAACTCACACATATGGGTTAATAGAGGCATAATTTCATGTTATTTCATTGATATGTCTATCATTAGGGGTTGGCTTGTGACCTACCCAACTTGTAATAATGGATTATTATTATTCTAAGTTGCACGAAACGGGGAAACAAATACGAGTTTCCGAAACAGAGAAATGGGTACTAGTTTCCGAAACAGGGAAATGGGTACGATTTTCCGAAACGAGCACGGGTACGAAACGTGACCCCCCCAAATTTTGGAAACGAGGAAACACGATAAGACATTTACGAAATGTTATGTGCAATCATAAAGCATACATGATACATTATAATTTATTACATCTAAAGTTTAAACATTATGATTAAATTTACATCACATTTACTCAAGAATGATCACATAATAAAAATATCAATATCGGAATTTCCAAAATCAACCTTTATTATATATCCAAATCTCAAAATCAGCCTTTATTATATATATGAGGCTACAAGTTCAATAAAGACTATGAGACTGCAAGAACTATAAAGACAAAAGACTAATCCTCGTCATCATATTCCTCGTCAAAAATAGAAGCAGAAGCATGCTCAACAGTGGATGGTGGTGCTGAAGAAGATGATAGGCCAATTCCACTTCCAGGCTAGACCTCAATATTCAGGGCAGCAAGAGAGAGATCCAAATCAGGACTCTCTAGATCCACATCCCATTCTTTAAAAGGACCAATGTTGTATTCTGGACCCCTACGAGATGCAAGGCAAAGGTTGGAGTGCACATAAACAAGATCCTCTGTGTTTTGTGAGCCCAACCTATTGTGCTTCACAAAATGAATAAAACCATAGGTGTTCCAACTTGGCAAGGTTTTGCAAATGTACACCATTTGCTCCATAACAAATCCACCACCTAACTGGATTCATGGTGCATCTCTCTTCCAAAGCTAATATATCTACTTAATCATCTAATCCTGCAGCAAAACTAGCAAATTCTTCCTTTATCTCCCTGTGTAGATGAGATGGGAATATTCTCAAAAGGGTTTTTTTCACCCCATTAGCCACCTCTCTATCCTTATGGGGTGCCTTCCTCTTCCCATTGCTTTGAGCAATAAGCTCCTCATCATAAAATTTGGGGTTCAAGGCATGTGCTAAAGTGTGCAATGGAGCGTTGAAACTGTTCCACCTATCAATAATGATTTTCTTGACTAAATCAGCAAAAGGATCATCAACAAACAAAAGTTGTGGAGACTCTTGTGAAATGATTTCCATAGTTTTCTCAACCATGGAATCCATGCCATCATAGACCTCTCCTAAGAAAGGTTGGTCAGTGTCAGTATTCCGAAGAAGCTCAAATGCAAGGGTTGTGAACTTTAGCAAGAAAACTATCTTGCTCCACCAATCCTCATCAAGGCACAATCTACGCACCATATATCCCCGTTCTGAATCTACTTGTCTCCACTCAACCCAAAGTTGACTCACCACCATAGAAAATAATGCATGTTTAACCTCAACAAGGCGACGCAACATCGAGAAGTTTGAGGCATATCTTGTCTCAGCAACTTTTAACAACTCCAATTTGGAGTACTTTCGAAATATTGCCTGAGATTAGTGCTAGTTGGTGATGAATTTAACAACCTCCCTTACTTCCCCTATGATTTCCTTTATCCATGGAACTTTGTTGTCAATCTCCTCTAAGATCAAATTCAAATTATGGACAATGCAGGGTGTCCAAAAGATGTGGTCATACCTCCCCTCAATAATTAAACATGCAGCTTTGCAAACTGGTGCATTATCCGTGATAACTTGCACCACCCTCTTTGTTCAATAGATTTTATAATAACATCGGTAATGAACTGTGCATCTTTTACCTCTCCTGAGCAGTCTTCCACCTTTATAAACATTGCTCCTTTGGAGGAAGTGGCAATGATATTTATCAATGGACTGCGCCTTGTATCTATCCATCCATCTGAGACTATGGTAACCCCAGAGTTACTCCAGGAAGAACGAATAGGTGATAAGGTACCCTCCACAAGCTCCTTCTCATTTTGAGAAGCTGAGTTCTGACTTTCTCATAGTTGGTCTCATAGTTGGGCCCCTTGTACCCTTGAGGATCTTTGTTAATTGCCCTTATCATATCTTGCCATTAAGGAGAGCGAACAACATTGAATGGGATACCACATGCATAGATGCACCTAGCTACTCTGGAATCAGTTTCTTCTCTCGCTTGCACATTCACCAATTTAGCAATTCTACGATCCTGAATTGAAGGGGATGCCCCTCTGGTATTTTTGGATGTTGGTTGTTCGTGTTGTTGAGTGGCACTGGCTCTCCTCTTCCTTGCTTCAACTACAATCCTTGGGTCAATGTTATGTGGAGCTTGAGGAGTAGCTTGACTAAGCTCATCATGCCTTTTAATTCCATCTGCCTCATCTTGCTCTCTTTGATATGCCCTCCTTGCCAATCGGTCTGTTGTTTTTGTGCAACCTACAATCCCCTGACCTCCTCCATGCAAAAGATGTGTCTTCACTCTTGGGTAGGAGCCCTTGTACGAATTACTGCAAAGATTACATTGCCATTCCCATGAGCCACCACCTTCACATTTTTGAAGCTTCTAAACATGCCTCCAAAGAGGATAATATTCAGCCCTTGGGTTGGACCTGGGTCTTAAACTTGTAGTTGCACCTTGGTTGGAAGCCATTGCTACAAAAATAAATCAAAAAAACAAATCTGTAAAGAAAAAAACGTTTTTCATATATTTGGAAGCATAAACCCTCGAAAAATTAAAGAAATAGTAGGAAAAAACTAAGAAAATGAATGCTTCTTACCCAGATTAATTTTTTGTAGATGAAGCTACCCCAAAATGCCAGAAAAGACGAGAAATATGATTGTAGTTGAGCCAAAAGCCAAGAATGTCGTAGCCGAAAACTCTGCACTCCAAATCTATTGTTGAAATCTCTTTCTCTTGTTGCTGAAATCTCTTTCTTTTGCTGCTGAAATCTCCTTTACACAATGTTGAAAACACCCTAGCTGAAACAACTGCTCTCTTCCTCTTTTCTCCTTTGCTAAAATCTTCTGTATCCAAGAGAAATGACTTGCTCAATTGTGTGATGAGAGAATGAGGCGAGTCTTTTTATAACTTGAGAGAGGCATCTAGAAGCATCCTGAAGATATTTTATTCACCTAATCAAAAGTTAGAAGCGAAAAAATAAAAATAAAAATAAAATAAAATAAAACCGTAATTGTGAAGTGGAAACTCCGTCGTACGGCCTGGAAACCCGTTTTCCGCTGTACTGGCCACATTTCCCCAGTGTGAAACATGCCATTACAGTCGGAAACGAGTTTCCACACTGTACGGTACGAGTTTCCTCATTTTTGTTTCGTTTCCGACCGAAAACGGACCTAGGGGCAACATTTTGCAACATAGTTATTATTTTATGTATTTTAGTCTAAAATTAGAGAAATCGACTTAGCTACCCTCATATGAATGAGGGAGTTGATTTTCCCTTTAGATCATTGCCACACTTGGAGATCAAATTCCCAATGGTAAACTTGTCTCTTCTCTCTTGTGTACTATGGAGAACTAGTACAATGAACTTCTCTTGGATGATAGTTTTGTGCATGGTTCTCACTTTTGAATGATTATTGGTGAATCTTTAATGATATGTGTTGTGCAAATGTGTTGTCTTCTTCCATCTTGTTCTTGTTGATAAACTGGGTTCGTTAAAATTTTCACCAAGGTTTTGTTGATGTTTGATGGCTCTAAAATCCCCTTGTGCAAGATATTCATCAAGTTTCTCTTGAGGTGTAGCTCCCTCCCTTTCAATATCCAAGAAGATAAAAGGACACTCAAGTTTAAGAGTTGAGGAACACAAGTTTGTCTCCCTTAATTTCTTTGAATCCACATCCATCTCTTTTCTTCCAAATATTTTTGCTCCGAGACTCCATTAACACATCTTTGTGCCAATCTTCTAAAACCTTAGATATTTTCCTATTTTATTTGTTGTAGTGTAAATTAGTGTTTATTTATAGCAAAATCTTACATTTTCAACATTGATTGTCTTGGATGTCATTGCCCTAAGGTTAGGCTATTTTGCAACTGCTTGGAAAGTAAAAGTATCTATTTACATGCACTTTTCAACCATAATTTAGGGTTGGCATCCAGGGTTTATTGTGTTGTTATGCTTATTTTAACCACAAAAAAATTGTTTAGATATACTCTCTAGTTTACTCTTTGATTAGCCCTAATTCTAAATTTCTTTATCATATATTCTAGGGATTTCTCTTACTGCTATAATCTATTTGCTTACTACTATTTCAAGCTTAAAACACTAGTTTATGACGGTCATATATAACACTTCATTGTATGTGTTTGGGAACTTATTTGAGCCTCTACTGGAAGACCTAACCCTCTAGATTGAGTTATGCAAACCCTTGAACTCATTTTCTTGGAAATATACCCTAATCCACCCAAACCCTAATTTTTGCATACCTAATCTCAAATGAAATCTTGTTGTAAAACCCTTAGGGAGCATTTAGCTTAAGTCAAAATGGGTTACTTGATCCCTAAGATCTATTAGGGAAGCCTACCTAATGGTGGATTGTGTCCATCACTAAAACAAGGGGACTTTTGTTGAGGTATGAATGGTATCAATCGCATTATTGTGCTCAATCTAAGTTGTTTCATGAGGCTTTGCACTAAGGTGCTAGATTTTGCAATAACATGCAACAAAAGATAGGGTCAAACAAGCCTGTAATAGTTTCAAGCAACGAACATAGCACAAGAGAAAGGAAAGATGAAGGCTATGTTACCCACCAAAATGGGTAACCTTATAGGAGAAAACTTTTCACCTACATTTGATAACCAGCAACCCCTGACAACCACTATTTGATGATGATATGCCATGTACCTCTGCCATTTGCATCGTCCATGTGGCTCTCACCATCCGGCATTTACACTTGGATGAAGGTGGGTTGCTATTCAAAAGGTACTTTGAACATTTTGCAATTAAGTGCTTATACTTGTTTATTTTGGGAATTTAGTATGTATAAAGGGGTTATATGGAAGACTCACCGATCTTGATTGTAATTTTGTTCTTTCACCTTACCAGGAGGGTTAATCTTTAGGCCTAGTCCAGTGGGACCTCCCTTGAGGCCTTATGGTTATAGGAAGGGCAATACTTGGAAAACCCCAATTGAGATAGTTTATTCATTATCCCCTATACTTTAGCCCTAGTCCAGTGGGGCCTCCCTTGAGGCCTTATGGTTATAGGAAGGGCAATACTTGGAAAACCCCAATTGAGATAGTGTATTCATTATCCCCTATACCATACCTGACACTTTCCATTACACATTACTAGCCCCATATACCATATCCATTCTTCAAGTCTAATTTTTCGTTCGTTCTTTAGGATTTAGCACCCTAATGTCCACATTCCTTGAGTAAGGCTGGAAAACATTTCCCTACAGATTGTGCAGCCAAAGGAATAAAAAAAAGTATATCATGTTCGCAACAGAAGAAAAAGAAGAAAACCAAAATGCAAAAGATGGTCGAGATATAAATTAGCACATGAGCAAAAGGCTAGCATGAGCTCTACCCTCCTCATTGGCCATCACTCAATTCCTTAGCACATGATGCTCCTTCACATCAAAAGGAACCCTTGCATGTCTCAACCCTAATGAACGATAAACTAACTCATTTTAAGGGTTAATAAAAATGCTTGATCATAAAGAGAAAGCTCTAACCCTTGAGCTATATGCAATAATACAAAGCATTATTAAGAAGTAAAAGGTGCAAAAGAGGGGTAGAAAAATCAGGTCGAGCAAAGTAACCCATGGCTCCATGATTGCTCCCTCCTTTACATTCATACATTGAGAGTGTGGTCACTTGTTAAAATTGGAAGCTAGGGCCAAACTCCGTGTGGGTCATCTTATTTATGGTAGCTGATAGTTTTCTTGGACTCCTCTCATCGAGAGGTGTAGAATTGATCTAAAGATCATCTGATTCCAATAAGTATTCATGGAGATATGAATTTATTTGTGTTATGGGACAATTCGTCAAGGTCGGCCAGCAACTAAACTGCCCCCACTTGTGCTCCACGTTTTGGTGTAAATACAAGTGCCTTGCAAGTCATTTGTACACACAACTCTCTTGAGATTTCTTCTTCTCCACTTGTTTTGGATTTTAGTGGAAAGAAGAATCTCTAAGGGATAAACGTTGTCCTAGAGGGTGCTCTAAACACAGTCCTAGATGATGCCCTAGCAGCTCTACGCATGACCTAAATCAAGGAAGACGCAGTCAGCCCTAATCCTATACATTGTCATATTGTGAAGAAGATAGCCCTAATCCTATAGTGCAACGTAAGAGCTCCTTGGAGGATTATAGAAACTCGGTCTAGGGAGCAAGGGCATTCTGTTTTGTGCCACAGGACTAGGGCAACTTCAGCTTGGAAGAGGAGGCAGTGTGGATCCTTCTAGGCATTGGTTGAAGGGAAAAATACTCTTGCATGGAGGCCGAGTGGGAGAGGGCTAGACGCATGTCTGTTGGGCAGCGATAGGAGGCAAGGAAACTTTGTTTTGGTTGGTTGTAGGTGACAACAAATCACTATGGTAAGCCACAAGCCTCAACACCCCAAATCAGGGCATGCATAGAACTGTTTGAGGGTATTAAAGTGCTCAGATCAGCAGCGTGGAGGAAGAGGATACTTGTGGAGGAAGTTGCAGCTGTTTAAGGGATTGTGTGGGTATGTTTTAGGACTGAAGTGCGCCACAATGATGCCCTAACCAGAACACAGTCATAACAACAATTGTACTCTTACAGTGCAGCATAGTGCACATAGGAGCAGCAATGAGTACATGTTGTACAGCGCAACACAATGCACATAGGAGTAGCAATGCATAGCATGATGTACAGTGCAACATAGTGCACATAGTAGTAGTGATAGTGCAGCATGGTGTAGATCAGTATTGTTGGACATTGGTGCAGCAATGGGACAGCATGGTAATGATGGAAATATAGCAACAGCGAGAATGTATTGCATCATCAGGAGATGAAGTATTGCAGCATGCATTTGGGTGCAACATAGTGCAATGAAGAGCTCAGCATAGTGCAGCAGTACAGTGACGGGTACAGTCATGATTAGTGAAGCATGATGAGATGCAGCATAGTGATGATGGGTGCAGCATAGTGAGGTGCAGCATGATGATAAGGTGCAACACAATGATAGGTGCAGCATGGTGATGAAGTCATCTTGGAGAATCAGTTGAAGCAACATGTCTTCAACTGAGTTTAGCTACCTCATGTATCATCTTCATAGAGATGACCTATGCTCTTATTTAGATAAGTCAAATTGTCGACTTTTGTTGTATATGTACTATCTCTCTCTCTCTCTCTGTTGAACTATTGAAGAACATATAAGAAGAATTGATCAAGGGTTTCCCCACATTGGGGTTTGTCCCTGGCTAGCGTCACATCTTGTTCCCTCTTGTCTTGGCTTTTCTTTTGCAATTTATGTTTATGTTCTATCTGCAAGTTACTATTATGCTAATGTGATTACTAATCTGGAAAAGATATTTAACTAACTGTGAAAATTGAAATAAATTGCTCTAAGCATAGAACATACCTAAAATTAACAACACCCCATCAGTTGGTCCCTTTCACCATGGCACTTGGCCACAAAGTCTTTTCCCCTTCATTATCATATATCTACACTAGCACATGTTGATTGAGGGGTTAACCTCGGAAATGTCACTTCCCCTTGAGGAAGAGAAGCACCTGATAGGGTTGACCATTAGCCACCTCTATCAAGGTAGGGAACACCTTTATAGGACTTGATCTAATTAGATATCAAAAGGCGATCCCGGTTTGAAGTATTAATATGCCCTTAACATTCAAGTTTGTTCCACTTAGATGCATACATGATCTTGGTCTTTGATGGATGGTTACTTTCACTTGAGTTCATGTTGTTTTTGTCAATTGGTCTACAGCAACCCAAGCAATGAGGGCACCCACTCCACAAGTACCAGGCCTTTCAGAGAGATAGATGGCTTAACAGATGCAGCATTGAGAGAGTTGAGCCTCCTGAAAACATGAGCAAATGTTACATGTCCCAAAGCACCCTCAAAACCCAAAGGATGGTCTACTTTGAACTAGAAAAGAGGATTCTTCATGATGACACCATTGGACCTAGTGTGCCCCCAAGCTAACCTTGACACAACCTAATGGGTAGGATCTAATTCAGAGCCCGGATAAGGATGGTCTCCCATTGAGATACTAGGGAGGGCTTTTTGCACCTAAAGAAGCCTTGATGCTGGAGAGAGGAAGCCTTATTTGGACAGTTGGAGACCACATGATGGCATCCCAGCTACACTTGGGACCCCAGAGGTGGATTTGAGGGTATGTCCTCAAATTTTGGATGATCCATGCACTTTGACACCTTTTGACACCTCAGCACACCTTCGCATGGCATTTGGAGCCCTAAAAGTTCATGACGTCAACCATAGTTTTAAAAATTGGAACCAAGTTTTAAATTGGCCACCTATCTAATCGGAATTCGAACTGAAATAGAATCAAACAGAATTGAACTGGATTCAATGAACCATATATGAAAAAAATACATAAAATAATTATTTTTAAGATTTCAAACCATGATTCCAAACCATTAGAGACAAAATATGCCAAGGTTTCTCATCTATACACTATGTAATGGTGAATATTTCTTTTTTTTTTGTTGTAGCAAGAGTCGTACCTTCTATTTCATTAAAATGGAAAATAAAGTACATAAAATACAACAGCCCACGAGGAACTATGGGCCAAGGGTATCAAGCTAAAGGCAGAAGCCTCAAACCCTACCTACAAAACCTCAAAACTCTCAAAAGGCAAAAAATGTTAAGACTCTATGATCATCCCACAGAAAACCGACGGACGAGATACAATTCAGGTTGGCACCAAGCACACACTTTTAAGATCTGACCCGAAGAGAAAAAGGGTACCAATCTGAAAGGACATTGGGTCCACCTAGGGAAATAATCCACGAACCAATTGAATGTGCTAAAATCATCGATTCCCGCCAAACTTGCATCTTTAATCTCAACCGTCAAATCTCCTCTCCCGACCCAACGACCGTGGAAGATTTCGCGATACCTAGAAGCATGGCGCTTAACCCCCTGGACCCACCTACATGCACGATCATTCCTGATCGTAGATCCACCTTGCTTAATCTAGCGGCCAAGGCACATACTGCACAGGTCTATAGCATCGAACATTAGCGCATGATGAGGGCGGTATTCAGTCCCGCCCCCTGGCCACGTGTAGCTTGATGAGTGGAATCGCTCCCATTTCGGAAAAACCACTTCCCGCTTAAAATGCATGCGATAAACCATATACCGCCCTGAGAGCGGTATTGCGTCCATTGAAAGAGAACCAGGGGTATTAAGGCCGCCGAGAAAGCCCGGATTCTGGCCCCTCGCACTATTCCCTCTATGAGAACCATACTGCCAACCATCCGATAAACAGAATCTTCCGAGCAGCTTCCATCTAGAGCATTTGTATCTATATTTATCTGGGATGTAGAGGCCGACAGTGACCTGCATCCCGCTAAGACCAAACTGTGAGAAAAGCAGCGAAACATAATGAATCCAAGTCATCTCAACCCCGCCTCCATGGCTCTGCGACGAAACACCATCATATCTTCATCTGCTTGGTCATGACAGTACACCTTTAATCTATTTTGAGGCATCTCTTGCCACCCCATAGTGACCCTGCTCTCGGTACAGATCACTCCTTGATTGGCCAGAATATCCGCCAATTTATTGGCCGTTCTTCGCACATGATTAAAACTTACTGTGCGAAGGCACTGGAGGTGAAGCTGAATCCGTTGAAAAACCTGGATCAGCCTCCAGTGTTAAGAGACTTTTTCCGGCGCCGTGCCACAGCTGATTCTCTTGACCGAGTTAATAATTAACTTAGAATCAGCTTTGACAATCACATTTTGGCGGTTATCCTGCTTCATGAAATCTAAACATTGTTCCATAGCCATTAATTCCGCCATATTGACAGTGGCTCTTCCTAAATGGCAATGGAAGATAAAAAGAAGGCTTCCATTTTCATCCCTTAACACCCCTCCAAAGCCAGCAGTACCCAGGTTGCCTTTTGAAGCCCCATCAATGTTATATTTCAAAAAACCCCAAGGGGGAGGGTGCTAGAAATCCTACTCATTATCCATTTTCATTACCTTCCTATTCAGGTCCTGAGGAATAAGCCCCTGCATACCTAGCTGACGAAGAATCCGCAATTCGGCATCTGAAGGTGGGTTCTTAGGGGGATTCCACACTGTAGTGCCAACTGTCTCCTTTAGTTGATTTAAGATCTGCTCAAAAACGCGTTGGGAGGGACTTTTTTCATTCTTGAAGATCCTTTTGTTCCTTTCTTTCCAGACATTCCATATAATGAAGCCTGGTGTAAGAGCCCAAGCAGTGCCTAGAAATTCATAATCTGAAAAGTTACGTCTCCAATTGATTAGGGATTGATAATACTCCCTTGGTCCCTGTCGGTCTGTTGGAAAATGGAAGCAAAAGTATCCCATAACTAAGAGGTGAAACTACAATTATTGAGAAGGTGTTCCATAGTTTCCTCTTGGGCTTCACAGAGCTGGCATCTGGAAGGCCCCAGAACACCCCTCTTCCGTATGTTATCCCAAGTCAAAATTTTCTTATGATAAACCAGCCACATGAAGAGTTTGATCTTCATCCAGCCTTGATGCCTCCATAGATTCTGCCAAATCCTATCCGGAACATGGGAGTCCAGCTCAAGGAGTATGGGTTTTGCCTCCTTAAGATTAAAGGAACCCTCATTATTGTTGCCCCATCTAAGTTGGTCATGCCCTCCTGTCACTAATATCTTCCTTTGATCCAACAATTTCATAAGTTCCTTTGCTTTTGCTTTCAAGGGGCTATCATCCTTGTAATCAATGTTCCTCCAGGTTCTCCATTTTCCTACAACGTTGGTGTGATCCCAAAAATCTTTTACCTTAGATAACCCTTTGGTTTCTGTCTCTTGCTTCAGATCCAAAAAGTCCTCTGTTAACATATAGGTTCTTGTTGCCATTTATCCTCCCAAAATAAAGTCAGATTTCCTTCTTTGATTTCCCAGACGTTGTTTTTTTGTACTAATCCTCTATTCTTCCAGGCCTTATTCCAGATGTGTGATCCCTTTATACTTCCAGACATCCTAATGTAATCACTGTTTTGCCACGTGCTGGCATATTTTTCTTTCCAAATACTAGCCCACTGAGCCATCGGGTCTTTTACCCAGCACCACCATAATTTTGCTCCTAAAACCTTGCTAAGAATCTCCGGATCATCCAATCCAAAACCCCCATGGTTTTTAGGTTTGCAGATTTTATCCCAAGCAACCAAGGCCCATTTCTTTCTTTCCTCCCCCTTACCCCAAAGAAAGTCTCTTTGTATGGATCTTAATTGTTGCAAGACTCCTTTTGGTGCTGGGAGTGTTGATAGCATGAAAACTGGGATTGATTGAAGAATAGCCTTTATGAGCACCAACCTACCAGCCAAGTTTAAAGATCTAATAGTCCATTTCCTGATTTTATCATGCATCTTATTAATCACCAGCTCCCAGATGCTCTTGTGCAAAGGTTTGGCAGTTAGAGGAACTCCCAAATATTTTGAAGGGAGGATATCCCTTTGAAAGCCCAGAAGCTCGGAGATATTCCTCTGAATAGCAATATTAGTATTAAAGAAAAAAATCTTAGATTTGGAGAGATTAACTTCCATACCTGAAGCCATGGAAAAGTGACTCAAGATTTGTTTATACGCAAGAACTTCTTTGACCGTGGGGATTCCCTGCAGCATGGTATCATCAACAAATTGTTGATGAGTCAAGGCCTGTCCATTGTCAGAAAGTTGGAGACCTTTAATCTTACCAACATCTTTTGCATGCTTGATAGACCGACCCAGTCCTTCCATCATGAGGATAAAGAGAAAGGGAGAGAGCGAGCTCCCTACCTGAGGCCTCTTGAAGGAGTAAAAGTCTCCAAGTGAGAACCATTAACCAAATTGAAAAGCTAGAAGAAGTTACCAGGGCCATGACCCATCTAACCCAGTTATGATCAAGCCCAAAAGCAATAAGAACTTTCCTGATATAGGTCCAATTCAACTTATCATAAGCTTTGGCTATGTCCAATTGCATGATCATTCCAGCCTTCCTATTGCTAGTCAATGAGTGCACCACCTCATATGCTTGAATGATGTTATTGAGAATTTGTCTACCTTCCACATAACCAGATTGTTCCACGGAGACTAGTGTAGGAAGAAGAGGTTTGAGTCTATTGGCCACCACCTTGGATATTATCTTGTATACCACATTGCATAAAGCCATGGGTCGAAACCTATCAAGAGTTTGAGCAATGTCCTGTTTAGGGATCAGGGAGATAAAGGAGGTATTGAGCACCTTCATAATAGTTCTATTCATCCTAGAATCCTCCACTACATTTAGAATATCTTGTTTGACTATATTCCAACAAGCTTTAAAGAAATCCACGTTGAAACCATCAGGGCCTGGCCCTTTACCATTATGCATTTCTTTGAGGACCTCACTAACCTCCTCTTCAGTCACTGGCCTATTAAGGATGAAATTGTCCTCTCTAGACACCAGCCTATGTATATGTCTTGTTAAGTCCCTGATGGAATGTTCTCTATCTGAAATGGTTTCCTTTGCTATACCTCGAAAGTGTTGAACTAACACAGCTTCTATTTCTTCATGGGAATTGAGAAGATTCCCTCCCTCGTCCTAGATCAAAGAAATCCTGTTATGAGCTCTATTCGCCATGGTGGGTCTATGGAAAAATCTAGTGTTTCGCTCTCCTTCTTTTAACCATTGAAATCTAGATTTTTGTCTCCAAAATATTTCCTCTTGTTTACATAAATTCTCCCAGTCTTAATGATATTTGGTAACTTGATCACTTCTGACTTTATCAAAGCCATCCGTGATAAGGGCTTGATTGAGTTCCTGCATTTTACTTTCAACATATTTTTTTGTTTCAAAAATATTGCCATATTCATTCTTGTTCCAATCTTTGAGCCTGAGCTTGATGTGCTTTAGTCTTTTGTGAAGAAGGAACATTCTTGTGCCCTGAATATTCAAATCTTCTGACCACCAGTTGGCAAAGTTGCTAATGAAATCTGGGTGCGAGAGCCAGATATTCTCAAATCTAAAAGGTATATTCCTGGGGATACCAATGCCCTGAACCTCCAGTTGAACCGGCCAGTGATCTGAGCCTCCAAAGGGGAGAACTCTCGCTATCATTTCCTTGTCAATGAGCATAAGGTCCTCTGAGATTATGAATCTGTCTAATTTTGAGGCCACGTGAGACTCTCCTCCTCTTTTATTGTTCCAAGTAAAGAGACCATTACTCGTTACAATGTCCACTAGCTTCATATTATCTATAAAAGTTTGAAATGCTAAAGAGTCTTTGCTTAGAGTTCTGGTTCCCCCTTTTTTCTCCGAAAGTGATTTGATCATGTTGAAATCCCCCCCCCCCATGATCCATGGTATTCCTGCATGTCTATCTCTGAGATCCACCAGAGAATCTAGAAACCTGAGTTTTTCATCCATTCTTTGGGGGCCATACACATTCGTGACCAGGTAGGTCTCCCTATCTCCCACAGGCTGAATGACCACTAATAAATAATCCCTAGATGCCTCAGCATCTATTATGCCAATTTTTTGGGGGTTCCAAAGAGTGAGTATGCCTCCTGCTGTATTCTCTGCTTTGACTTCCAGAAACTCAAATCGATTGAGCCATTTGCTATGTATTTCTTTTATTCTTTGAATGGAACATTTAGTTTCCTGAATGAAGATCACATCTGGAGCTGCTTGTTTCATTCTATTACTAAGTAATCTTTGTTTTCTTTTACTACCTAGACCCCTGATATTCCAAGAAGTGAACTTCATTATTAAAGATTTGTAAAGGAGTAGCTGGTTAGGTCTTTCATCTTACCTGAATCTATCATTAGCTTTCCACATTCCATCAATAGCTCGTTCTGCTTTTTCCTGCCTCTTTTCTTTCCTGGGTTTCTAGGTGCTAATCCTGGTGTGGTTTTCATCGTTTTCACACCTTCGCTACCCTGCCTTTCATTGTTTCTTTGCCTCGCCGACCCTTTGGCATGAGTTTTCCATATAAACAGCTGTTGTACTCTATTGAACTCCTCTGGAGGTAACGAGTCTACCCCTCCCATGGTTCCTTGTTTCAAGAATCCTTCCAGATCTAGGTGTTCTTTATCAAGAATCTCCTATAGTTTGTTGTCCTCCATTTCCATCTCACTCTGGGTCATTTCCTGGTCCATCTCCAGTTATGCATCACTCATCATAGTTTCTTTATGTTTATTAATATCCTGTGTTTGTTCACAATCTTCTTCCTTCTCCTCCTCCACTGGACTTCCTCCCTTTGCCTGATCTACTTTTGTTATCACTTCTTCTTCTTCGAGTACTTGGAACCTGTTCTGACTGGCCTGTTTCCCTTCTGTTTGATGTAGCTTTGGCCCCCTTTTGCCTCTTTACCTTTATGTACCACTTTGTGAAAGCTTTCAGTATCTTTCATTGTGTTAGCTTTACTCTTGTTCTCTATTTTACTGAGAGGGCAATCTCTAAATAGGTGCCCATGCTCATGGCATTTGCGGCATCTGAATGGAATATGTTCATAATCTACTGTTTGCACCCATTCTTCATCAAAAACTTCCAAGATTACCTCATCTGATAGAGCTCCAGAGAGATCCATCTCCACACATATTCTTGCAAAGGAAGTGTATTTTCCCCTTCTAGTAGCCTCAGAAGCTTTGACAAAACGTCCTAATTTATTTCCTATGGCAAATAATGATTATGTTAGCTAGTAATCAAGAGGTAGAGAGTAGAGTCTTACCCAAACTGGGACAGAAGTAAAAATCTCACGCTCCGGGACAAAATTCATAATCCATGGCCGCATATAGAGCCCTCCTACTGCTTAGAAGTAGGGCCCTCCTTCAAACACTCTGCCCTTATCTTCAATATCTGTAAAGACCACAGTAAAGAAACCCTTTGACCCAAGATGTAGGTCTATGCTTCCTTTTGGTTTCCAGTGGTATTTAATCCAAGTTTGTAAAGCTTTTTTAGTGGGCATAATCCCATGAATTTACAAATGATTTGCATATGTCTGCATGTGGTTCCTGTGAAACTGCAGAGCAATATCATTTAAAACTACTCTAGGTGTGATCGCAGCCCTTTTGTGCTTTGTCTTTTGTTCCTTGTTCCTTGTCTTCTTTCTCATTTTCTTTTGTGCTATTATTCTCTCTTGATTTAGTACCCTCTTGCTCCTCTTCATTGTTCCTTTTCCTTCCTTCTAAAAGACCTCTGTCATTTTCTATTGGTTTCTTACCCCTGCTGGCCACAGCCTGCTTGTAGGAGGGAGTGGAGCTCCCTCCTTTGCATCCTTCCATGTAGAACAACCCCTACAAAGCCTGTAACCCTAGCTATTCGCCCGCTTCCGCCCCAGCACAAAATTTATTTTCAATGTCGTAATGGTGAATATTTCATAAGGGCAAAGAGTGCAAAATATATATATCAAACCAACGTGCGAGGACTTGATAGTCTGAATTCACAATTTGTTTCTTCTACTTTCCTTTCCGCTGAAACTCCATTACTGTCATCTAGTCAATATAGTGATGGAAACATTGATGACATAAGTGGTATTGATGATAGGATGGTCATCCCTGTAAAAATAAAAGTGTCAGGCTACAAAGAATATACTCTTGATGCTCAGATTAATACTGGAGCTATGAGCAGCGATTGCAAATTCAAGGCCATTCCTGCTTAGTATTGGAAACCCACTCAAGTCCAGTTTAGAGTAGTTAACAAAAAGCTGATAAAAATCCCATATATTGCTCCAAACTTCCCAATACTCTTAGATTCAAAAGAAGTATATGTTACCTTATATAATTATGACATTGGTGTTCATATGTTACTTGGACAGGATTTTATGAAGAAATTCATACCAAACACCATTGAAAAGAATATGATAATTTTTAGCATTCAAGGAGACAAGGTGCAAGTCCCTGCTAAGCGTAAATACACACTCAAGGTAAAACCTGATGAGGTAAGCAATTTTGATGAAGCAGTAACAGATCTTTCCAAGATCCAAAAAATTGTCAAACATGCAGAATCCATGGCCCTGCCATTTTCTCGGAGATTGTAAACAAGTTGAGAAATGACTGTACAGTAGAACACCCTAATGCATTCGCGTTCAAGGAAAAGTATTTTGTTTCACTTCCATTCCAAAAAGAAGGCTCCATTAAAGCACAAAAGGCATCAGCAAATCACATGAGCCCATCCGAATAAGAGCTTTGTAAAGCAGAAATTAACAGTGTGATAGAAAGAAAATTGATAGAACCGTGCAAGAGTTCTTGGGCATGTCCAGCTTTTTATGTCAACAAGCACTCAGAACAAAAACGTGGAAAAAAGAGGTTAGTTATCAACCACAAAGCTCTGAATGAACCTCTTATGCCCATTAAATATCCTCTGCCTAATAAGGAAATGTTGTTATCAAAGATCGCCAAAGCAAATGTGTTCAGTAAGTTTGATCTTAAAAGTGGGTTTTGGCAAATTGGCATTAATCCTGAGCATAGATATAAAACAGCGTTCGTGGTACCTGGAGGACAGTTTCAATAGACAATTATGCCATTTGGTTTAAAGAATGCTCCATCAGAATTCCAAAAGAGAATGGAAGATCTTTTCAAAGATTATTCTTTTATTATTGTCTGCATAGATGATTTGTTAATTTTCAGCAAAGATATTAGTGAACATAAGAAACACGAGAAATTTTATCAGGTTGTTTTCAATCATGGTCTAGTTCTCTCTGCCTCCCCAGATAAGTTCATCATTGCACAAACCCAGATTGAGTACTTGGGTTTAATCATATCCCTAAGGGAAAATAGAATTACAACCACATGTATTGAATTCTTTATCAAATTTTCCAGACTATCCTCCAGATGTTAAGACTGTGCAAAGGTTTTTAGGATGTTTGAATTACATCAAGCAATTTTATCCAGAGCAGGCCGCAGATACAAAGCTTCTGCAACAAAAATTTAAAAAGGGCAACAGTGGGAATGACCAAATGACCAAAGCAGTCATAAACATAAAGCAGAAAATCAAACAACTACCACGTTTCGCTCTTCCCCACAGTGACCTATCATTCATTCTTGAAATAGATGCCTCAGATTATTGTTGGGCAACAATCTTATTGCAGAAACATGGCAAAAAGGAAGAAGTATGTGCATATGCCTCTGGCACATTCTCATAAGCTGAAAAAAGTTATCCTTCTTCCCATAAAGAAATTCTGGCAGTAAAGAAAGGTATAAAAAGATCAAGTTATTCCTTAAAAGTGTCCACTTCATTGTTAAGACAAATCTCAGGCACATGAAAGGAATGTTGCAAAACAAAAGGTTGCTAGAACAAGGTAATTCGAAAGTTTTAAGATGGGCTTTGTGGTTAGATGGATATGATTTTGATATCATATATAAAGCCAGTAAAGAGAATTATCTTGCAGACTTAATGACCAGAGAAGGAGCAATTATACAGACAGAATATGCAATTAAAAAATTTGAATTTGGTGAATGTTCATCATCCTCTCAGAACAAATCCCAAGTTACATTATGCTCTTCTTGCCATTATTCTTTTTGTGTAGATTTTCTTTTAGAAAAAGTTTTGTCTTTCCCCGTGGAAATCCAGAAGATCATTCTTGAGAAATGGTTTTGGCTCTCAGATACAAGACACAGCTATGATATTCCATTAGCACCTATCAACAATAATCGTGCTTATTTTGGTGCAGTAAGATATCTATATCACAGACTTGTTTATATTTATGATCCTAATCTGAGACGGATAGATTATTATGCCATTCTTCAATATGCTCGTGCCTATGAAAGAGTTTCAATCATCATGTATTGTGAAGACATCATGTCTCCATTCAGTGATTGGAGTACTTGGATGAATCTCCTACTTGTTTCATTTGTTCCCAGAAAAGAAGACCAAAGCAGGCTCTGTCAGCAGTTTGCCCTTTCTATTTTGTATAATGACATGCAGGATGGAGCAGAAAGATATGATATATTTGAATTCGATTTGTTATATAAGGGCACCAACATGAAGATCAACCAGGATAGTACTTCTCCTACAGGTTATAATTTTACTATTGAAATTGACTATTTTGGTGAATTCGGAATTCCCCCAAATAAGCTAGATCCATTCATGTGTTTCTCAGCTTTTTTAGCTAGCTTCGGAAGGAAACCATCATGGTTACAACAACTTCCTGGGTTAAGTCTTGATAGGTATGTTGAAGAATATGAGTCTGATTATGATCCTGACAATGACTCTGACCATAGCCCCAAAGGCTGGTGACCAAATCTTCAAAGAGATTTTATTTTAGGCTTTCGAGGGTTCTCCTCAAAAGAATCTCCTCTATGTTGATATTCATTATACCTAGTTTACTTTATTTTAGGCTTTTGAGGGTTCCCCTAAAAGGAATCTCCTCTATGTCAATAATCATTGTACTTAGTTTTGCTTTCGTGGGTTTCAAGATATTGGAATATCCATTATGTATCAACTTTTAGTACATATATGATTTCTTCCGTGGAGAAACATCTACTGTATATAACCTTTTAGTACATGCATTATGGCTGCTGTGGATTCCCCCGGCCAGAATCTCCACTTTGTATCATATCATTAAGATTTTATGTGATATGAAAAATATCTTGGGGGAGGGGACAGATTCCAAAGCTGGAGCAACACCCCAAGGGTCCATCCTATATAAGGAAGCATGAGCCTCAACTCAAGACACTTGTAAATTTCCAAGTTTTCTATAATATGAAAGAAGTTCTCTTTGAGTTTTAAGTTCAAAACATCTGCATTCTGTGTTCTGTGATCTTTGAGTGCACAAAGTGCGTATTAAATTATGAAAGAAGTTCTCTTTGGGTTTTAAGTTCAAAACATCTGCATTTTGTGTTCGTGATCTTTGAGTGCGCAACTATGTATTTTGTTGCTGATATATATATATATATATATATCAACAACAAAATACATAATCAGTGAGGCTCTAAGTGGCCTCTAGAATCCAAAAAAAATGCTACAAGTTATTGGGTTACTGGCCTACTACAAATAATTGATTAACATACTCACTCATTGAACTCATCATTGATTCAACACAACTAGAAATGGAATTATCAACAAGAGCTACATAAACATCATCTAGCTCAAAGTTTATAGAATTGGATTGCTCAACCTTATAAAATGTATGGTAGAAATTGAAAAAGTTTAACATGCCTAACCAATGATTTTGGTTTGATTGAAGGGTTCATCTCTTCAACCTTATATGGTAGAAAGAGCTTAGCATGCGTAAAAGATTATTTTTCTTTTAGTGAAGGGTACATCTTTTAAGGCCATGGTAAAGGAGTCAACAATCAATACCACCAACATCAAGGTACATAAAGGGCTTCATGCTCCTAATCAAATGCCAATCCCATACCCTCACACATAACAGAATCAAATGGAAACTTTGCAATCCCCCAAATCCTGAAATTCTGGAAACTATTAAGTCTGTTGGATTTTGAGTGAGATCTAAAATTCTAGTTTTTCCATATGAAATCCAATGACTACAGAACCACTCTCAAACATCCTGAGTCAATTCATGGCAATGTTAAAAATTTAAGTAAAAGGATGAAAATGAAAGATAAAGGAAATCACTTTTACTTTAAGAATTTGACATTACCATTGATTTCCAGCATTGTTAGGGTTAGAGTTAGGTTTTTTGTTTATGTTTAGGATTTAGGAAGGGGAGGGTTGGTTTTATGGCCCAGGGGGTTGTTTTGGAAGGAAAATAACCCCAGGTTTCCTCCAAAACCACCTGATAAACTACCATCATTCGTCTCAAACTCCCCCACATAGTGAGATGTAGCTGGGTCAATTAGGGTTGGAACTAACTAATGGGTGCCAGTTTGTACCAGTTAGGTACCAAACCGGTTGATTTGGTAATTGATCGATACAAATCGTCCCTCCAACCAGGGTTTTCTATTGGTTTGTTACCTAGGCCGATTTCCAATTCAAACTGATCCAAAAACTATGATGTCAGCTTTATTAAAGGCTACAACTCATGCATGTGGCCATTTATTAGGCTTTTTGTCATTGAGCTAGTGGGTTGGCTTGTAACCCGAGTTTATCTTGTTTTAAACTTGTTGTAGGGGCTTCACTAGACCAAAATTAGTTGAGGTAGACCTCATATAAATATGTCACCTCATTTTCATTTTCATGATCACTAGTGGATCAATTCGGCCTCCTTAGAGGATTTCGACCTAGCTAAAATTTGTCTTGTATCTTGTAGAGATGTGATCTTTTGTGGAGTTTTGCTTATGGAGCTATTCTCTTGCTTTGAAGATGTCATTTTGGAACAATAAAGGATTAGTTCATGCCTATGTTGCAGGAAACGCGGGGCAATAGGGTGTTTTAGTGAAAAAATGAAATTGAAAGTTGAAACACGTTTGTTATGGCCTGGAAACGCGTTTCAGGGTCATACGGCCGCGTTTTATAGCCTAAAAGTGACCTTTTTTCCTCTCTTTTTTTGGCAATTAAAATATTTTTTGGTCCCTCATCACACAAATTCGGCAAGTGTTTCACTTGGAAGGGTGATTTTAGCAAGGAGAAAAGAGGAAGAGAGCAGTGGTTTCAACGAGGGCATTTTCAACAGTGAACAAAAGAGATGTCAACAGCAAGAGAGATATGTCACAAGCATATTCGAAGAGGGGAATTTCAGGCTACAACATTCTTGGTTTTTGGCTCAGCTACAGCCATATTTTTCTTGTCTTTTATGGCATTTTGGGGTAGCTTCAGCTACAAAAATTAATTTGGGTAAGAAGCATCCATTCTCTTAGTTTTTTCCTACTATTGCTTCTATTTTTCGAGGGTTTATGCTTCCAAAAATGTGAAAAACTTTTTTCTTTACAGATTTTTTTTTTTTGTAGCAATGGCTTCCAACCAAGGTGCAAGTTCAACCCCCAAGTCCAACCCAAGAGCTAACTATTATCATCTTTGGGGGCATGTTCAAAAGCTTCAAAGATGTGCAGGTGGTGGCCAATGGGAATGGCGATGTAATCATTGCAATAATTTGTACAAGGGCTCCTACCCAAGAGTGAAGGCACATCTTTTGCATGGAGGAGGACAGGGGATAGCAGCTTGCACAAAAACAACAAACCCAATGGTGAGGAGGGCATATCAAAGAAAGCAAGATGAGGTTGATGGACTTAAAAGAAGGCATGAAGAGCTTACTCATGTTACTCCTCACGCTCCACCAAACATTGAGTGAAGGATTGTGGTTGAAGCAAGGAAGCAGAGAGCCACTCAATTTCAACAACAAGAACAACCACCTTCCAAAAATACCAGAGGGGCATCCATTTCAATTCAAGATAGTAGAATTGTTAAATTGGTGCATGTGCAAGCGAGAGAAGAAGTTGATTCCAGAGTGGCTAGGTGCATCTATGCATGTGGTATCTCATTCAATGTTGTTCACTCTCCTTACTGGCAAGATATGATAAAGGTAGTTAACAAAACTCCCACAGGGTACAAGGGGCCCAACTATGAGAAAGTCAAAACTTAGCTTCTCAAAAATGAGAAGGAGCTTGTGGAGGATATCTTATCACCAATTCATTCTTCCTGGAGTAGCTCTGGGGTTAACATAGTCTCAGATGGATGGATAGATACAAGGGGCAAGCCATTGATAAATATCACTGCCACTTCACCAAAAAGAGCAATGTTTTTAAAGGTGGAAGACTGCTCAAGAGAGATAAAAGAAGTGCAGTTCATTATTGATGTTATAATCAAATCTATTAAACAATAGAACCTAATAGGGTAGTGCAAGTTATCACGAATAATGCACCAATTTGCAAAGCTACAGGTTTAATTATTGAGGGGAGGAATGACCACATCTTTTGGACACCCTACATTGTCCATAATTTGAATCTGATCTTAAAGGAGATCAACAATAAAGTTCCATGGATAAAGGAAATCACAGGGGAAGCAAGGGAGATCGTTAAATTCATCACCAACCACCACCAATCTCAAGCAATATTACTCGAGTACTCCAAATTCGAGTTGTTAAAAGTTGTTGAGACAAGATATGCCTCAAACTTCCTAATGTTGTGTCGCCTTGCTGAGGTTAAGCAACCATTGGTTTCGATGGTGGTGAGTCAACCTTGGGCTGAGTGGAGACAGGCAGAAGCGAGTATATATGGTGCATAGATTGTGCCTTGATGAGGAGTGGTGGAGCAAGATAAATTTCTTGCTAAAGTTCACAACCCCTGCATTTGAGCTTCTTCGGAATGTTGACACGGACCAACCTTTCTTAGGAGAGGTATATGATGGCATGGATACCATGGTTGAGAAAACTATGGAAATCATTTCATAGGAGTCTCCACATCTTTTATTTGTTGATGACCATTTTGTTGATTTAGTTAAGAAAATCATCGTTGATAGGTGGAACGATTTCAATGCTCCATTGCACACTTTAACACATGCCTTGAACCCCAAATTTTATGATGAGGAGCTTATTTCTCAAAGCGATGGGAAGAGGAAGGCATCCCATAATGATAGAGAGGTGGCTAATGGGGTGAAAAAATCCCTATTGAGAATATTTCTAGCTCATCTACACAGGAAGGTGAAGGAAGAATTTGCTAGTTTTGTTGCAGGATTAGAGGATTATTCACATATATTTGGAGGAGAGAAGCACCATTTATCTAGTTAGGTGGTGGATTTGTCATGGAGAAAATGGTGTACATTTGCAAAACCTTGCCATTCGTGTTCTTTCACAAGTGGCAAACTCTTCATCGGCAGAAAGGAATTAGAGCACCTATGGTTTTATTCATTCTATGAAATGTAATAGGTTGGGCTCATAGAAGGAAGAGGATCCTGTTTATGTGTACTCCAACCTTCGCCTTGCATGGGGTCCAAAATATAGCAATGCCCTTCTAAAGAATGGGATGTGGATCCAGAAAGTCCTGATTTGGAACTCTCTCTTGTTGCCCTGAATATTAAGGACTGAGAGCCTAGAAGTGGAATTGGCCAATCATCTTTTTCAGCTCCAACATCCACTGTTGAGCATGCTTCTGCTTCTGTTTTCGACAAGGATTATGATGATGAGGATGAAGATTGAAGACTATTATTATTGTTATTACTATAAAGGTTGATTTTGGATATTGCTATTTCCATTATGTGATCATTCATGAGTAAATGTGATGTAAATTTAGAGACTTATAGTTTATGCACTGACATTGGACAATTTAATCATAATGTAATAAATTATAATGTATCACGTATGCTCTATGATTGCACATAACATTTCTTAAGTGTCCTAACAAATATATATATATTATATATATATTATATATATATATATATATATATATATATCGTGTTTCCCCGTTTCCAAAAAATTTGGGGGGTCACATTTCATACCCGTGCCCGTTTCGGAAACTTGTACCCATTTCCCCGTATCATGCAACTTAGGTTCATGCATTTTTCTTGTAAGTATTCTATGTATTTGAATATCTTTATGGCTATTGTATAGAATGGATGTTGTTGGGGTTTCTATGTGCTAGGTTTTTTCTATGAAATATTGGCAATGGTATTATGTGCATTAACCTTTTAAGATTTTCTGTGACAATCCCCTAAGTGATCCTTCATGTTAAGCTCTCTTCAATGACTTTGTTACCTCATAAAATGATAGTTAGGGTATAAAATTAGGGTTTTCATATTCCTTTACTCCATTCTAGGGTTTAGTTTTCTCCTAGGTAGATCTCCCTTTGGGCTCCATCACCCAAGATCGAGCACTAGCCTTTTCCACATTGTTAATCACACCAAAAATCACCCATAAATTATTTTTTTCTCCTTTATCTAATTTTTGGCCCTTTAAGGAAAGCCACTAGGCTAGGGTTAGGGCTAAAATTCAACTAGGGTGCATGCCTTGGCTTGTGGAAGGATTCAACAAGTGGTTGGTAAGACACTGCCTCAAAATCACCTCTTTCCTGTGGCTAATTCTTCCATTTTAGGGCTAACATCATATGCCCTCGCTAAACCTTGATCTAGCCCTAGGGCTTGAACTTGGGGGTTGTTGAAAGCTTGTTGTTCCTAAAGTTGATCATATTCATATATTCAAGCCTTTTCTTGGCCTTGTGCACCTAGGTAAGCCTGTTAATCTTGCTTATTCACAAACCCTAGGTCGCATTGTGCTTTAGATAGGCATTTGGAGGGTATGCTTTTCCTTGTCTAGGCTAGTTCAAGCCCTTTCCTTAAGTTGAGTACCTATCCCAAAGCCTATCCTTGTCACCTCCAAGCCCTAGACTTGATATATCCATTAGGTGACATAATTTAGGGAAGCCTCCCTTGTGGTGAAAGTCCACTAAAGAGTAGGAGGTAGTGGTTGTGGTGACAGTGGGCCACAACTCATAATGTTATCACTTGGTCTAGCTCTTGCCTTGTGAGCTCCCCTCACAAGACCTACTAGATTTTGAGGCAATAGGGTCCATGGTGGCTCTCCTATCAAAGAGTCAAGTCCTTCCTGCCTACAGGACATTGCCTTCTTTTGCCACATGTCTTCAGGGGTTGGGGGGAAAGGAGGTAAAGAGAGGCCTACCTTTCTTGCCTCCATGCTTGTTGTGTGTGTGCAAGATTTTGTGTTGTGCCACACTCTGCTTAGTGAAGGTGTTCTTAACCCCACGGTGGATGCTTTGCAAGTGTTCTTTCTTAAACCCATTGTTGCTTGAATACGTGACTTGTTAGTCCATCTGCCCTCACTATTTTGGTTTGCTAGCATTCTAAGTTCTTTTGTTGAAAGATTGTGTTTTTGAAGGATGTGGAGTTTGTTCAATAAAAAAGGGCATTTCCACACAAGATGTGTTGAAGAAAGTGTAACTAGGTTCGGTCTTCATAATGACATGATCTTTGTATTTGATGCAATAAGAAAAAATAAATTATGTTTGTAATCTTGTTGCATGGGTTTCATGAGCAAGAAGTGTCATTAAATGAAAGACTTCTTCTTGATGTCTTTAGGATTTCTTTCTATGTCAAAGAATCATGTCATGAGTCCATGTAAATGTGTACAAGTCTTCAACTAGTGTAGCAACCCTCCAAGACCAAGATCAATGCCTCAAGATCAAGCATCAGAAGCCTACAAGCGAAAACAACAAAGGAAGTTCATGTCGGCTCAAAATAAGAATTAAATACATAAATAAATATTATGTTGGCTTGATAAAAGGACCCGTCAGTTCATGGATGAACGTCGGCTCAATATAGTGCACAACCACTATAAATAGGTGGTTGAGGTATCCGCAAAAGGGACAACACAGAACTCGCAATTTCCTCTCTGATTTTTTGTGTGGGCATAGAGGAAATCTGCACCACAGAAAAGGCTCACGTTTTAGGTCTCGAATGAAGGTATGTTATCATACTTCAGTCAAGTATGGAGCAAAGATCCGCATGAACATCTGACTGCACCTCGGCCAGGGTTTTAGGTGCAGTCATGACCTGATCTCAGATGGACAAAGAGGACTGTGTATCTATTGCAGCCTCGGCATGTTATAAACAGTGATCAGGATTGCAAGAAGTAACAAGGGTTACATCTCAGCTCTGTATTAATATTCGGATCTGTCTAGACATGTCACAATGATGAAATATGTGATACTCGGCATACCTGTGATTAAAGGAAATATCTTCGGATGAATAAATCAGAGAAGGCTAATGATGATCTCGGAATATCTGAGCCGTATCTCGTCATACCTGTAAGTGTTCTCATCAACCGAATAGAGCTGAAGGGTCTTAAGTCCTGTAACAAGGATCTCGGCATACACTTATATTTGTTTCTATTAACTCGCATACCTCCAGGGCAATTAGAGTACTGATGTATGTCATAAACCTAATCATTGTCATTGTAATAAAGCAGTATTACAGGTATACGAAGGAACAGTCTTAGCATCAAGGGAAACGCTGGAGTATGGTAATGAAGATCTAGTAAATAACAATCATAGTGAAGACCTCAGTGATGTGAATAAGCCAAGTCTCTGCAGCGCAGCAGAAAGATGTCTTCAATGATGCAGCAGTTCGAGCTAAAGGATTGATGTCTTGGTCTTGGAGAGGCAAGATGTGTCAAGGGTCATGGTCTGGTCTTGGTATTCGTCAGTGGAATCTCTATAAGAAGAATTTACCGATGGGTTTTCCTCTCCAAGAGGGAGAGGTTTTGGCCTGACAAAAAGCCAATCACCTGTATTCTTATCTCTTTTTGTTTTGATAGCAGTTTGATGAAGCTAACTCACATAAGTTAATAATGAAGTAATATCAAGCTAAGACAAAAATGCATCAACACTTCACAAATTGTTATCATGTATAAGAAGAATCAACCTAATTGTGTTTGCCCTAGATTCTTCAACAGGATGAACACCATAAGAAAATGTTCACACAACCAAATAAAAGATCAATACACTAGTGTTTTTACATGGTTATAACCCTCAAAGACAGAACTAGTCCACGGCCCCAAGCAACGCAACTACTTGAGGCAATATATTAATGCAAAAAAACATGTACAGAAGAGTTTCCTCACTATCGATCTTCAACAAATGACCCTCCACGCTCTTTAAATAGAGATCATTGTCCAATTGGGTGCTAAGTCATGGATCAATATAGCCATTAGTGTCGAACACAATATGAGTCATTAGATCACTTTATGTTTAGAACATATCGTGGCCATTGAATTACATAACTATAAATGCATACCAAAGAAACGCATTTTTACCTAAAGACAAATTAGACCAACTTGATCTTAACTAACTCCCATGTGTCTAAATATCCTAGCATCTCCCCTTAATAACAACATGAGATATGACTGAAGAATTTACAAAGGTTACGTAATATGAGAAAGGAGGAGGCATTAGAGCTTATCCCCCTTTAATTTACAAAAGTGGCAAACTTTGATCTTTAAATAGATCAAAGTTTGGACAACTTCGCTTTTGTAAGAGACATTGTGCAAATGCTTGCAACATGATCATTTATAAGACAAAAGAGCACTTTCAAAATATGATCTTGACTCTAAAGTAAAACTAGATCTTTAGCAAGCTTGATGGCACTCTAATTGTCACACCAGAGGGCGGTCGAATGTTGTTACTTGAATCCAAACTCTAAAAGGAACTCTCCAAGCCACATGGCTTCTTGACTTCCATTAATCGCTACTCAGTACTCTACTTCTGTTGAAGAAAAAGCAAGAGCCTTTTGCTTCTTACAAGCCCAAGTGACAGGTCCAAAACCAAGATTAAAAACATAGCCTACAATAGACTTTCAATCATCAAGATTTCCAACCCAACTGGAATCAATGAAACTAGCCAATAAGAAAGTCCCCCCTAAACTGTAATGTATCCCAAATTGAATTGCACCCCGAATATAACAAAGTATTTTGCCACTTTCCAATGGCTCTCATGGGGTGTCTGCATTACCAGACAACAAGACCAATAACAAAGGAAATATCAAGACAAGCATGAGTCAAATATAAGAGGCTACCACTAACTTTAGGTACAAAGTGGCATCAACTACAAGTGTGGTATAGGTGGAAGCAAGTTTCACTCCAAACTAGAAGGGAGATGGGGTTGGTTTACAATCTTCCATGTGGAAGCAATAAACGTCACATGCATACTTAGATTGGGAAGGGGAAATTCATTCCTTAGTTTGCAATACTTATTCTAATTAGGCCAACAACCCTTATGATTGAAAATCTATTGCAAGTTATGTTTTTAGTCTTGGTTCTGGCCCTATAACTTGGGCTTGTAAGAAGAAAAAAGCTCTTGCTCTTTCTTCAACAAAAGCAAAGTACCAAGCAATAGTTGATCCAAGTCAAGAAGCCTTGTGGCTACCATGTTCAACAAAACATGGTATTTCTGCATAGGATGAACACCTTAAGCAATCGCTTACACAACCGGATCAAAGATTAGTACATCAATGTTTTTACATGGTTAAAACCCTTAAAGAGGAAATAGTCCACAACCCCAACCAATGTGGCCACTTGAGGCAATATATGCAAAAGAAAAAATTGTATGTGATTATTGTTGAAGAATCTAGGGCAAGTGCAGATAATGAGATTCTTCTTAGCATGATAACTATTTGTGAGGTTTTTCTTATTAGTGCAATCTTTCCTTATTATTAGAGTGTGTCTTCTTTAGTTCATCAAATAGCTACCAAAATACAAGAGACAAGAACACAAAATGTTGGCTTTCTGCCAGGGCCAAAACCTCTCACTCTTTGAGAGGAAAACCCCCACAAAATTCTTCTTATAAAGATTCCAATTGACAAATACCAAGACCATGACCCTTGACCTAATAGGCCACTCCAAGACCAAGACACCAACCCTCTTCTTTGTCACTGCTAAGTTCATCATCATCATTGTTGCTTCACCGAGGTCATCATTATTGCACCACTGAGATCATGACACCTTGCTGCACCTTCACTGAGAACATTGTTGCACTTTTACTGAGATCAATGCTACTCCTTCATTGAGACCATCAACGTCTATAGACTGAGATATGTGGAGAGCGAGATCATGATTGCTTCCAGACTACATGTCGAGATAGATTGTGTTACTATTAGATCCTTTCATCATGATGATGTCGAGACTGTGTGTGCTACTGTGGATTCCTAAAATCATCTTCACCACCGAAACTATGACTGTGTTTCCTTCACCAATACTATGATATCAATTTACCATCGAGTAGGAGACTGTAATTTCCTTGCACCGAGATCTATACCACCGAGGAGGAGAAGATTGTTATTTTCTCATTGAGATTATCCACGAGATTGTGTCCTCCTATCATGTGGCTCCCTGTAACCATCCGAGAGAATCTGAGTTCCTATACTTATCTGAAGTTATAGAGATGTCCGAAATTCTATGACTGTAATTTTGAACTTTACACGCATATTTATAGTGGTTTGATCCACATATTAAGCCGACATGACATAGTGAACTGTTGCGTCTCCTTTTTGCACCGACATGACATTTATATACATTTTGAGGCTGACATAACTCCTTTCTTCATCGTTTTGCTTGCTACCTTCTTCAAAAGGATTGTGCTTGTCTTGGAGGGATGATCTAGACACTAGGTTTACTCATATAAATTACATATATGCTCAAGAAGAGCTCTTCAACATTTTCTTTGACTCTTTGACTTTCATATAGCACTTCAACATGTGCTGGACCTATATAATGAGCAAGAAACTCATTTTATAATTTTCAAAAATAATATTTCTTTTCTTTTACAAGTACAAAGATCAAAATTACATTTATGAAGACCGAACCTAGTTATATCTTCTTCAACAATTATAACCCTCAAAGAGGGAAACAGTCCACAACCCCAACCAATGTGGACACTTGAGGCAATATATTAATGCAAAAGAAAAATTTGTACATAAAAATTTCTCAACATCAATATTCAACAAATGACCCTCCATGCTCTTTAAATAGAAATGATGGACCAATCGGGTGTAAAGCCATAGATCAATATAGTCATTAGCATCAAAGAGAATATGAATCGTCAAATCACTTTATGTCTATAACATATCATGGACATTACACCAAGTTAATCTTAGAATCACTTTATGTCTATAACATATCATGGACATTACACCAAGTTAATCTTAACTAACTCTCAATTGTCTAAATATCCTAACAAAGTTGTTTTCCTCAATTGTTGTTGCTATGGCTCCATACTAGAGTTTAGCGAAATAGTTATCCCCAAGGTTGTTGATACTCATTTGGCCAACCAATTGTTGTAGGTAGATGTTGCAATTGTTGCAGAAGAAGAAGTGTTCATTGTTGAGGCTGATGCAATCAAAGGGGGCGGGCGACAGTGGTCTTTCTATAGGTAATCCTCACTTTATTGCAAAGTCATACAATAGATTCTTGATTCCAGATTTTCCAACAAATGATTTCAAGGACCCCAAAATAACATCTAGTTTTTCTAAAAGGCCATGATTCCAATATCAAGAAATACTTCCAAGGCCATGACTCTATTGACTTGTGTAACTTGGGAGGTACTCCCACAACCCTAGGGTACTAGGTTTGGGAGAAGTTGACCCACAAGGGCTTTGTGGGCAAGTGTACCCAAGCAGTGGATTTTGCATCCAAAATTGTGGGCGCAAAACCAAGTGAGGAAATAATTGTTTAATCATCAAAATCAAGAGCGGCACCCTTGAAGGGCTAAGGGGCACCTAGGGGTTTAATGATGTGGCGAAATCAAATGAAGAGATCTCAAATCTTATGATCGTTGGGGTTTTGTCTAGAAAGTTCAAGTCAGCCTTGGGCTTAAGTGACACCCCTTAAGGGTTAGTCGTTACCCTCATGGAAGACTATAAGTGGAGAGATCAAGCTCATTTGCAACCATCCAATTACAACATCTCAAGAAGACCATTTGCCATGTGACTGAGTTTCTAAAGGAGTAGTTGGAGTTGTAGAAGAGATCTAAGTATCCTTCTTGTGTTCTAGTCTAGCCTTGGAGATCTAGTCAAAAATTTTGTTAGGGTTTGAGCAACCGAGTGGAGGAGGGTTTCTTTGTTTCAGCAACCAAGAATCTCTATGAAGGAAGGTCTTAAAGGGAGTCAAGATCTTTGTTCTGTGAGAGGTTAAAGGGCCATGGGTCTAAGGAGAAGGATCGAGCCCCTAACAAGCTTGGAAAGGAAGCCGTAAGGCCTGTGTGTTTACAGAAGTAAAGCCCGAGTTGCCTCAGGTCATAAAGCAGGAGAAGAAGGGCTTATTAGGCCAACTTGAGGGTGACTTCAAGACAAGTTAAGGTAGTCACAGGCCCTAAAGTATAGGCTGAAGTATTTGTTGTAGCTTACATTGGTATAAAGTGAAGCACGAAGTTGTGTTAAGGCCTATGGAAGGGCTACGGTTGGGCTAAGTCTTGTGGATGATTGTTGCTAAGTGGATGGGTTGTTCCAAGGTTTTGAACAGCAGATGTAATATGCCCTAGTTAGGGCTTCTTCCATACCGGATCAGTCATTCAAGTATCAGCCCTTAGAAGTATTCATGTACCCTAGTTTTGTGCACAAAAAGGAAGGGTAGAGACCCTAAAGAGAGGACACTACTCCAGTGATTAGGGTCGCATTCTTCAAAGCTTTGTGCAGAGATGTGTGTGGGTAGATTGAACTTAAGAAGGGTTGTAACCAATGTTCAGTGTGAACAGTATTGTGTGGTTTGGACAAGTGTCAAGGGCTGTCTTGAATGGAAGAGTTTAGGAGCATATTTTGGAAGCCCTATGTACTGTTGAGAGGGCTATCAAAACTTAAAAGTGCCCTAGATCAGCTATCTTGAGGGTTGTATAGTGACTGTAAGTGGGCAGTGAAAGAAGACCTCGTGTACAGTGATCATTGGAGCAGCTAATGGACTATAAGGAGGTAGATTTGGGTATGCCCTAGTTTGGTGTGTGCAGGTGGGCATCTCACTAATAAGAGGGCAGATCTGGAAGTCCCTAAGAACAGTGATGTTGGAGGAGCCATATTAGTGCTAGAAGGCAGCTTGGTGAAGTCCCTAAGAGCAGACATCTTGGAGGAGCAAGAGGGCTGCTAGTGGGCAGAACAGTGAGCCTATGTCCCATCACTCTTGAAGCATCCAGGAGGGTTGATAGTGGCAGATTGGATGGCTGGAGATGCAAGCATTCTGAAGTTGCATAAGTCTTGTGAGCAGCAAAAGAGGTGGCAAAGGACCTGCCAGAAGTGTTCAGGGTACGTGGACTGAAGAGCTGAGTAGAGCGCTCCTTCAGCAAGTCAAGTGTACTTTGTTCAGGGAAATATTGGTAGTCATCGTTGTTGACACCAAGCCCTAGTCATTCTTGTATCAGGGCTGATTGTAAGGGCCATGATCCCTGGTACGGGAGCCCTACGTTTGTTGTATTAAGATTTGTAATATAACAAGTTTTGGGTTAAAATTTGTCTTGTGTACTAGTTGGTGCACTGTTATATGTTATTCAGTTGTGCAAAGTGCTTGTGTTGTGGCATTTGAGTGTGTTTGTGATCATGATCTTAGACTCAAACCTGATTCTTGAGTGCCGTGGAAAAATCAACAGACTCAAATATCAAGAAAGCCTTGAAAGCTGATCTTTAAAAAAGTATAACATGGTATGAGCATATCAGGCATACCTTACTCTCCGCAGATTCATTTAATACTTCTTCACAAACCAAATTCTGTAAATATCTAATAATACTCGACAAGCCCAAATCAACATTCACCGCCTACATAGAAATCCAGATCGCAGAAGTTGACCATGCTATTCATGTTGCCACCATGTATATCTGGCACGATGCCAATATGCAGTTGCAATCTTTGTCTAAGATGTAAAGCATCAACTTACTCCACTGATATGGCTTCCTTCCTTCAATCAGGATGCCATGGACACATAATACATATTGAATGCATAGGATATGACAAATACTTGCTCTCAAGTAACCTGCTATTGGAAAATCCATATGCAAAAGAGGACAACCTATTGTTACCAAGATTCATCACACAAATTAACCGCCCTAGAAGAGATATCTATATAGCCATTCTAGTAAGGATTTCTACAATAATCTGCATGCTAAATCCTAACACCACATATCCTGGGCGAGATAATGAAAAATAGCCAAATCCAAAGAATAATGTAATACTACATTTTGACTTCCATGGTCATACCTTCAAGGGAGGGTAGGAAGGGCCTAGATAACCAAAGTCAAGGACACTACATTTTCTATCACCAAGTTACCGCTAAGTCACCCAAATGTGAATCCAAAAAATGCCAAGGAATTTTCCATTAGTAAAGGGATCAATCATCAAGGACATCAGTTGCGACTAATGAACCAGTGAGGTCCCTCAGGGCCTCCATATATGTCCAACTGGTACAGAAAGTAATGGGAAGACATAGGAATAAAAGCTCACGTGTTAACATCATCCCCTACTGTCCTCTAGAGTCATTTTCAATATAGAAGCATAGTCATGAAGAAGCTTCAAAACTCGCAGATGCTCCTTTTGGCAGTTTCAAGGCAAATCAAGTCATCATTAGGTTCTGTTTCAGACTGTTTCCTATTTTTTTCATGCACAGTAAGTGCGCTTCCAACTTCTTGTTTCTTCCTATGCACCTACATGTTCTTCTTGGCTTTTCTATAGATTCCCTTCTGCTAGAGATACTGATGTCTTATCACCTTCTAATGCCTCTCCTTTTGTGCTTCTTCCTGATGACAAGCTTCCTCTTGGATCTGCCCATTATCCTTCTCTTCATCTATTCAGGTCAACCTTCCTCTTGTGCCTTGGCTAAACTTCTGGTTTAAGTGCAATTATGCCATATGATCTTAGAGCAATGCAAAGGCAACCTAGCATTTGAATTCAAATAATTGCTCTACCCCGCATATCAAAATATCTCTTACTCAAAGATCAGCTAACCAATTTGCACAAAGATTAAAAGGAGATACTGAATCCTTCCAGAGCTGCACATGATCGCGAGAGCTTCTTATCTGAAAGAAATAACCTAACTCCGCATGATAATCTTTTAAAGAGGATGTCAATCAATCACTTCCTCGCTTGAAATATTTTTACAAAATAATAAAAGATTATTCTTATAAAATCATACCGCAGACCACTACTCGTTCAACCATAACTACCACTGCTAGGAACCCCAAAAATTCCATCCAAAAACAAGCATCCAAATTTTGAATGTTCCTTGTGTACAGAAGTGCATTTGAATCCTTCTTATTTTTGGGATTGGCTGTCTTGCTTATAATGTTATATCTGTTTGGTAATATCTGTTAATTGGTATGTCATGTTAATCAGATTGCTTTCCCAGACCCAACAGAGTCAACTCATTTTGTCTACATCCTTATTGATGAATTAGATAACCATTAGTTCTCAAATGGAGCTGCTTTTCCACTTGATCTAACTGATTAAAACATAGCCTGGAATGAACATCTAAAAGACTCTTTTGAGGAAATTCTGACACTAGAACAGAACTAGCAACTAAAAGATGAGGCAAGTTTCCCCCAAGGGGAAAAATTGAAAATTCTAAAGATATCTACTAATAGAAACTTTCCATCATCACCTTAACCTGAAACTTGAATTTCCATTGTCCATACCAAAAAAATAATTGTTCTCCTCTCTTTTGCCACTTTCTCCCCATCCTTCGTAACTTTCTGGTCTCCAAAACCAATTATATTTCATTATTTTTCTTCTTCTTTTACTTGTTTGTTTTTTAAATTTTCTTTGTCAATATTTATATTTTAGGTTCTCCTCTTCTTGGTTCTATTTATTCCCGCACTCTTTATTTCTTCTCAATGTAACTGTTTTCTCTTCTTCATTTTTATTTTTTAATTTCCTTTTGATTTCTCTTATCTGCATCATTCTTCATCCTTACAATTTCATGTTATTGGCTCTCTGAGGATGGGTAACAGATGTACCGAAACGTGTCAGTTTTATAAAAACTCTCTACAGAGCTATAATCCAGAAACATGATGAAAAAAATTGCCTTGTTGGCTAAAGAGATGTCCAGTAAATTGCAGTGTTTTGTGTATCAAAACTATTTTGAAATTTTCTGCAAAGAACTCAGTAGACTGACCTACAACAATTTGTTAAAGAGCACTGGTTTGTGGGCATGATAACGTCAATAACGTGTAGAAGTCAGCTGCAAATGAAGTTGACAAACAAAGATGAAGAAAGTATGGGTCGCAGGAAAATCGTAGCAACAGCAGAAGTGCAACAAAGATACTCATGGAGCAATGAAAATGATGCAAAGTAAACATGATCACTAGATCCTACATCTTTAAGGTACTCCATCATGTTAAATAATGAAAATTACATCTAAAGTAAATGAGACAGACTCTTGTCTTATCTAGTTCGTTATCTTCAAGGCATTGCTAAATTTGAGGCATTAAATGCAATGTAACTTAATTACCTGTGGTTGATAAACCGTGCAACATTGCCATAATGTGTGGCATCTAAGCAAAGGGCCTCTTCATCCTTGAGAACACCTTCAGAGCACCAATCAGCATCCAAAAGCACTGGGTATGTGTGCTTTTCATTTCGCATTCTTTCATTGTTCCTATTGTACAACTCCATGTTTGTCAAAATTTCACCCACATACTCGCACACAAAAGCACCTCTGGGTATATCTTCAAGTGTACGAACACCCCATCCTTTTCCTTCTGAAGTAAAGAAGACCTGCATATTCTCGGGATATTCCGATGTCTCAATATCAGTATTCTTTATTGCAGAAGGCCCTAGCTTGTGGACATAAAGCAGCAAGACATATGTAAGTAAAATCTTGAAGTTCATGACTGCCATCTCTCTCTCCCCCTTTCTCCCCCACACACTAGCTAGCTCTAAGATGATTGCTCTAATTTACTTGTTATGCTTACCTGTAATTTGCGAATTATTCCTCTTTGTACAACTCGGTTCCCACAGTGCTTACTGCAAGCACATTTGCTCCAGCATTCCTTGACAAATTTTCTGATCAAATGCCCCTTGCAGGAATCAGGTTTATACTCATTCTTCGTTCTCTCCTGAGGACAATCTTTACAATAAAAATAATGGTGTGGTTTAGGCTTCATATGTATAGAAAGTGCTTCCTCCAAGAAGTTTTTCTTCAGGACACCATCCCTTGTGTACGCATACTCTCCTCCTGTCTCTCTTGCACATGCACAAGTTATAGGAGATTCTAAGCAATCACCGGAGCAATTTGAACAGCAATCGTCATCTCCAATTCGTGCAAGAGAAACATTTATGTATGCATTTTGATACACTATGCTTTTTGGTATGTAGTAAAAGGCAGAGGGATAACTTTCACTGGTCAACTCATTAGTAATCGGGATTTGGATGTTTTCTTCACCCCTGGATATGTCCATGAGATCATGCACTGGTCTTGACTGATCGACACTAGGCTGGCATGTTTCAAGACTAATTAACATAGTAGACGAGGAAGCATGATCCTTGGTTTCGGCATTTGCCTTAGTCTTATCAGGAATTGAAGGTTCTTGAGTTTTTGGTTTAATTCTCGGACTGCGACGAACTTTGGTTTCATTGCCTGATGTTAAAAGATTAGGCGCCACTGGGACAAACTCAGTTTGTTTTTCATCACAAACCCGGTCATTCCTTGAATTCAGGATGTGTTGACAAAACTTCTCCATCAGTCTCATGACTGGAAAGTCAGGTGCAAGTATCTTAAACGACTGAAGAGTGTATCCTTCCACCATTTTAAGAACCATGTCTATGCTTGGCTGTGGAATGTTCGATCCTGAAATACCACCGCTATGGTCCAAGCTTCTTTCGGCAAGATCCGATCCCTTTAAAGTATTATTGTATTCAAGCCGAGCTGGAGTATGGACTGATCCATCAATACATATACTGTATTCAGTGCAAGATTGCATATGGCCTGATCCCTTAAAGTCATTGCTATGATCTAAAGATGATTTAGCTTCACCCTGAATATTGTCCTTGGAGTTGAAGATTGTTAACCGGGTTTCCCGTTTTCCAGGACGAAATTGGGTAGAGGGAATTTCTTCAATGTCCATTTCCATGTAAGCTTCGGCTATTGCACCTAGAGAACTGGTGAACTGAACTGAAACACCTTGTACTTCACGGCCTTTTTTATCAGTTTGTAATTCTTCCAAATCTGAACTGTTTTCTGCACTTCAAAAGGAGTAGTAGTCAAATAGAGTGAAAAATAATTTAGAAAAGCAAGCATGATGTTCAGGAGGATGGGAACAATAACCCTGTTCAGCAAATCGCTAAATGTACATATTATCCAAGGAAAAGAAATGGGAACCGCACCAACTGAAAATTTCATTTCGACAAAATGAGGAACCTGCATGCACCCCAGGGCGAGAAAAAGAACAAGATCCTCACTAGCCCATGTACCTTTACCCTCCCAATTTAGCAGTCTATGTAGGATGTGCCTTCTATGATTCCATGGAAAAAGGTACCACGACCACTGAACTTATGCAACACTACTAGCCAAAATTCAATTCAAGAAAATAGTAATGCACGTTAACAGAAACAAGGTAATTTACAGTACCATTTTGGTGCGAACTAGGTTCTGGGCAGGCGTTGACAGCAGTAATTGGAACCACATTCATCACCGGAAAGGGAAATGTGCATCCATCCCGCTCAATTTCTGGCTTTTTCAGCTCACCGCTTGTCTGGCAATCATCAAACCCCTTACTACTCTCATCGATCTCTTCAACAATGGGAGTACCGAAACAACCACCATAATTATATTTTTCCAAATCTTCAGTGACCTCAATTTTCGGCTTTTTCAAAACACTGGTGCCCGGAAGCAGGACCAAAGGTGGTGGCTCGCAGGCTACTCTCTTCCCTCTCCCTTCAATCTCATTTTCGCAGGTAATTCTCTTCCCTCTCCCTTCGATCTCAATCTCATTTTCGCAGGCAATTCGCTTCCCTCTCCCTTCAATCTCATTTTCGTTTTGAAGCCGTGAACTAACTCGTTGGCCGCTGGCAGAGGCAGAGGCAGACACAGAGGAAGCGAAAGAGCCAATTCTGTGCCTGGAACTTCTACGGGGAGGGGAAGAGGGAGCCTCTGCTGCTTCCTCCTCAATGGACACACCATTTCCACCATGGAAACCCTCTTCTACGTCTACGATTTCCTCATTTTTGGGTTTATTAACCAAAGCACTGCGAGCTCGAGTCAAGGGAGGCACACATTCATTTTCACATTCATACTCACTCTCAGTATCACCGTAATCATCATCAAATTCTTCAACTGTCCGTTTACCCCGCCTCCTTCCTTCTCTTCTCTTGTGCTGAAACAAAAAGCCCAATTACTTACATGCAAGTAAAGAAACTATCTATATATACATAAAGACATAGCACATACTTCTACCTCCACCTGTTCTTCCCCCGACTCGAACTGTTCTTCCCGCGACTCGAACACAGCATCTGCCAAAACTCTGTAACTTTCGGCCTCTATGAGAGGCCACTCATTGTCATATACCTGTACCAGAACGCCCAAAATCAAAAAAAAAAAATCACACAATGCAATAACTATCATACATGGATTTATACAGCTGAAAATGCAAGTATACCTTCAGCAAACGCTTCAGGACTGGAGATACATCATTACTCGTAAGGCCTAGAGGCTTCATGGCCTTCAGAGCTCTCACGAATTTCTCGTTCCCCATTTTTTCCCAGCTCAAATATGTTAACTTTCTCAAGCTCTATGCAGAGACGAGTAAAATTCAAAGCGAAAAACAGACATACACGTGCCGCGCTCTCTAGCTGGGTCTCCTTGCATGAAGCACGCGACGCCGACGAGCAGGAGGTGATAGATTGCTTTCTGTGTTACAGGGCAGCCTTGTGAATAAATTATGATATTAATAATCACTTTACCATGTGTCTCTCCCACCAGCATTTATTATGATGTCCATGCCAACTTACAACTTATCCATCTCTACGCTGCAACTTCGATAATCGTATCTACGAATACGGAGACATTCTACATTGTTAGATTTCCCCTTCCAAATTGGGCTACCAACGAGCAATCATATTGAGATCACGAATTTGTAGATGTTAGATTTTTCCTTTCAAATTGGGTACAGCCCAGCCATCATATTCAGATCAAGAGTGTGTGTAGATGTTAGATTTTCCTTTTCATTGAGATATGTTTAGTATATTCATGGCTGATAAATGTTGATTGCCTTTAAAATATTTGTGTTGGAATTTGTAAAGTATTGAGTGGAGATAGAAAACAAACTTAAAAAATATTTGTGTCATTTGTAAGGTTAGAGGATTTGTAAAGGAGTGGGTGGAGTTAGGAAACAAAAATATTTGCAAGGCTTGGATAAGAGAGGGTGGAGATTGTATATATGATAAAAAAATATTTTTACATTGTTAAATTTATTTTGTTTAGTTTTCAAATAATAAGGATTAATCATATTGATTGGTTTTAAAAGTGTAATTTCAAAATATGTATATGATTGATCTCGAAGAGTTATTTATCTAAACATTATGAATTACAAAAGTATGAGTTTAAAGAATGAGAATTCTTAAAACCTTATTCTAAAATAGATCATGTCTATGGACCTATATATATACTTAATAGAGTAATAAATATAATTATATAAATTGGGATAAAGTAATAATAATTTAATTTAATGTTATAGTTGAGTTAAATATTAAATTTGTATATGAAATTTCCTTGTTTACAAATAAGGATATGAAAGTGTACCTATTTTTATCTCTCTAGATTTGAACATATGATTTCTTAAAAAAAACTCATGCTCTTAATAATGTGTATTATAACTCATATATCATTTATTATAATGTTACTAAGTTAAATATAAAATTTATATATGAAATTTTCTCATTTGAGGATAAGGATATGAAAGTGTACCTCCTTATCTATGTAGATTTGAACATGTGTTTTCTTCAAAAGCAACGCATGCTCTTGATAATGTATATTATAACCCATATATCATTTTATTATTATGTTACTAATATATATATATATGATATATATATGAATTATTAAATTAGTTAGGATTAGTAATAACATATCTTTATGTTGGTATTTATGATTATCAATTAGTAATATTTATGGTTATCAATAGGACTTTGTAGGAAGTGAGTTTGCTAACAAAAACAGTTGCAAAAGTATTTCTATGTGTTTGTATTTCCATCTAGTTTCAAGGGATAAGAATATGTCATTGTAAGATTATGTTATTAGTCTTTGTCAAGGCAGATTATGTTATTAGTCTTTGTCAAGGCAGAACTTAGCAATCAATTTTTACTAATTGCTATTAGCTTAGCATTGATCAATGCAAGTTATAATGTTCAATTTAATATATATATAATATATATATATATTATATATTATATAATATATTATATATATATATATATATATATATTAAAAAAATAATAATTTTCAAACATTTGATTGGAACATAACTTGAAGGTATTAATTGTAGTGTTTGCACAATAAAATGCCTTGTGGATAATTTGCGTCACATTTTGTGTCATAATTTTTTAATACAATTGCAATATTCATACCATGATTTTTAGATATTTGTGTAGAGATTTTGTATTGCTAATATTTGGAAGAAAACCACCCAAAATTAAAATCCTTGAAAATAGCTCATACTCAAGTGAATGGCATTTTTACTATTTTCCTAAAATATCTATTTTTCTCTTCTAGGGCCTTAGTTATGAGGTTAAAGTTTGTGGCATGGATAGTGCTTGGGAAGTATATTTATCTAAGGGTTCATTTAGATTAGATATAACTTAGCTAAGAAGGTGATAAAGGGGCTCTACTATATGAAAAGTTGTGGTCAATTATTTTCATTTTTCTAGAAATTGTATGTGCTAGCAAGCGGGGAGTAGGGTTTATTTTTGTATTCATGAGATTATTAAATAGGATTAGACCCTTCTTATAGGATGTTAAAAGCACTTAAAGCATCCTTTGATGCAAAGTGATTTTACCTTTTTTGTTTTATACATTAAGACTCAATCAACATATTGTCTTTAGGTAGATAAGAATGGAGAAGATTGGCTTGGGGGATAAAGTTGTCGAGCATGAGAAATTTTTGAAGCATAATTTGAGCACTAACAACTTTTTAGTACATGATTTTGTTAGATCATCTATTTGTTTACCATATTAGGAAAATGTCTTTGGTAGGGTGCCAACCTAGTGGATAGGGGATATATTGAGAGTATGGGTGCATATTTGCTTTCTTAAATGTGAATCCCCAAGAGAAAAAAATGGTGGTGAAAATGTTATGGAAGGTTAAAGCTCCTCTTGGAATAAATTCATTCATGTGGCATGCATTGGGAAATGAACTTTTAATGTTGGACAATCTTTAGAGGGGAATAAATGGTTTAGATATGTGTCATTTATGTTTGCATTGGGTAGAATCACTAAATTAGATTTTCCTACATTGTCATTTTATGTCGAAGGTGTGTAACTATATAATGTGATTGAAAGTAGTCATTAAGGAATTGTGAAAATCCAGCGTAGAGGAGAACCTTCACTATGTTATGATGAGCACAATGATCACATTGTCTTTCTTACATCAACCTTGATATTTTTATGGTCCATATGGATTTTATTGAAATGTTATTGTTTTTTAATATGATTGAAAAACTCTAACATTGGTCTTTAAAAGTTAAAACAAATCCTTACAGGTTTTCTTGAAGTGTCACAAGCTACAAAATAGAGAGTGGTGATTCCACAATTTATACACTCTCAAATAACTTATGGATTTAACGGGGCCCCATAAGTGATCCACATAGAGGTTGTGTAGGAGGGCTCCTCTTTATATCAACAAACCATAGAATCACTCTCCAATTATGCATTGTAGATATGCAAGGGTTAAGGAAGTTAATATCTCTAGAAACTCTATGTTGGTATGTGGAAGGATGGGTGGGAATTTATATATCTAGAAGTTGTTTACAAGAGTCATCATTATAAATTCTCTACACCTAACATTCTCTTTTAAGAATATCAATTTTAGACATATAGGTACCTCAACTAGGAGGCAAATCTAGTTAATAAATATGCTTGTCTGATAAATGAAGGATTCTCAAGGAGCACTAAATCCAAATACAATGATGTTTGTCTGCCAAGAGATAGTATGTTGAGTTGATTTCAACTCCTTAGCCAAGGCAATACACTTTTTATAGTTTACTATCTTTGTCATCTTTAAGTTTCATATATACTTATGTTTTTAATTTCATATTAGAAGCCCATATAAATTGCTTTATTGTGAATTGTTCTCTTTTGGTATGTATAGCTAGAGTTTATTTTTTGTAAAACTATCTAGACAAACTTCTTATATTAAGGTTAGTATGTTTTTTTCACAATTATAGAGATGATTGGCTTGTTTTCTTCTCTTTCCAATAGGATAATAAGGATTTCATAGTAAATTTTATTTCCTTCATTTTATTATCCTTTCAAATCAAATTTCAATATTTGAATTTCCATGTAGAGGCAAATCACCCTAGAAGGAAGATTGGTTGTGGTTAGTAATTGCATATCTTTATGGTGTCACCAATGGTTATCTATTAAAGGCATGCTTGATTTGCTAAAGAGTGTTACAAAAGCAAACTCATGTATTGGTACTCCTTGTCTACATCTCTAAATGGATGATTTATAAGATCATAAAAATTTCCTTTAAATTTTATAAAGGCATGGAATAAAAAAGTGGACCATGGCTCTTTAGTGAAGTAAGAAAGTCTCTTGAGGACCATGTCACCAACAAAATGAGCACCATGAGATCTCCTTTCCTTTTCTCAAACCTTGGCTGTGAAATTTATTTGGTCCCTAGTCATAAGATTAGAGTTGTGGTAAAGGGTAATGCTTAGGAAGTATATCTATCCCAAGGTTCTTTTGGATTAGATCCTAGACTTATTTAAAAGGGTGACAAGGGCTCCATTACATTAAAATTTATGATAAATTATTTTTACCTTTTTGGAAATTATCTATGTTAGCAAGTGGTGAACATGTTTTTTGCTCCAACTAGGGGATTATTGGTTAGGATTGGACCCATTCTTATAGGATGTTGAAGGCACTTGAAGCACCCTTGATAAAAAATATGCGATACCCACATTACACACACACACACACACACACACACACACACACCATGTGATGTGTCTGTGAGACTCAAACAACATATGGTTTTTAGGTTGGATAAGAATTAAGGAAATTGATCTAGGGATGAACTCCTTGGGCACTAACAACTTTTCAAAGAACAGTCAATTAGAGGTCATTTATTTTTTATCAAATTAGGAAGATTGCCTTCATTAAGGTGCCAACCCAAAGTATGGGGAATATATTATGAATTCAAGTTGCATATCGAATTTCTTAAATGTAAGTACTTAAGGAAAAAATGATGGTGGAACTTGTTATAGGAAGGTCAAAGCTCTTTTCAAAAGGTCATTTATGTAGCTTGGAGTATAATTTTTACTTTTGAGGTGGGACAATCTTTAGAGGGGCGAAATTGGCCTAGGGTATGTGTTTTTTATGTTTGGAACATATGTAGTCAATTAATCACATTTTATATGTTGTCATTTTGCATTGCAATTATGGAACTATATCACATCATTGAAAGCAAGGATTGGTGAATGGCAATGATTCAATTTAGAACATGCCCTTTGTTTATAGTAGGATCACATTGTTATTCTTACATTGCCTTTTGTTTTTCTATGGTTCATATGAATTTGTCAAAATGTTGCTAATTTCCAAGATAATAGAAAAATCTTCAATAGTAATCTTTTGCAAGTCAAAGCAATTCCTTACAATTCTCTTAAAATGCCATAGGTTACAAGATGTTTAACAATGACTCCACTAAATGTAACCTCACAAAAACACTCGTGGATTTTTCGGTGAAGCCTTGGAAGGGATCCATGCTAAGGGGTGCAAGTGAGTTCATGTTTATCTGAACATATTAATATAAAATCAATTTCTAATTTAACATGGGTAGATGTGCAAACAAATGGAATTAAAGTAGTTATATATTCACAATGTTAGCTTTCAATTACAAAGTCTCTCTCTCTCTCTCTCTATATATATATATATAATGTTTTATTATGATCTTTTATTTGTAAATTCACTATATATTTGAAGAATTGTGAAGAACAAGTAAATCCAAAAATGGGATCACCAATTATTATGATTTTAATTTGCATAGACCAACTCATCATAGACATTCTTATACAAGAATGTACTTATTGAATGGAAAGTTACATATTTAATTAAAAAACCAAATGTATATATATCTAATGTACTTAGGATAGTGTAAGTGGAAATGTACTTATTAGACTGGGTAGGATATTGCAATAGGTAATTGCGCTTACCCTATTTGGTTGAGTCAATATATTTCATGTCTTTTGATTTAATAAAGTAGAACTATATATAAAAAAATTGTATTTTTTATAAAATAAAAAAGAGTATTTATTTTCATTATTATTGGTTAAGAATTTGAATATCTTATTGCAAAATACATCGTAATTTGTGATTTTGCAATTATTACTTTTTATTAATGCAATGTACTCCATTATTGTTATATCAATACTTTTTATACACTAATAATTATATTTAAAAATTCAATTGAATGTTTTCAATTTTAGTTTCAATAAATATGAAAAATTATATATACAAATCACTTGTTTGGGTTAAAATCATCTAAATTCAAATTTAATAAAATAAAACATATGCATTTTTATAAACTAAATAATAAATCAATGTTATTATTATTTTCTTGAAATATAAATTAAAATTTTAAAAATAAAATCTATGTATTTTTATAAGCTAATAATTATATTAAATTTTTTTTTTTGAATATTTTAGTTCAAATTTTAAGAAATAAAATATATAATTCTTGACTTGGATAAACAACCTTAATTTGGACGACTAATGTAGTTCAAAGGTAAATTCACACATATCACATTATAGTTTTTTAAAGCTGTGTTTGCATAACCATTGAAATTAGGGCCTTGCTCTTTCATTGCACAAATGAGGACTTTATCAATTAGTAAAATTCAAATTGATGGAATTATAAACCTTAACACTAATTTGAATTCAGTATTTTTACTGTAATTTCACTATATTTAAACTACTCAGCACAAGTAACTATATAAAAATAGAAATATATATTTTAGGAAACATGTGTTTTGTAAGTATATGTAGATAAAGTTTTTCCAACATTCAAACTCATCATGTCAACATATTCAACTCATTTAATAATTGAATTATATTTATATTAAAATTTAAAATTATACCCTGGATGGGGGGAGGAGTATAGGAGGAGAGGGGAGCAGGATGATGTCGCGTCACTTGGCAAACATGTTGGACATGTGGCACCTACCCCCAGTGAAGAGTAAAGGCGGAGGATTCATTACCAAAACTTTATGCATGTGAAATTATGGCAAATGTGGAGTGGAGTTTGAAGTAAGGGGATGGTGTATTACTATAGTGTGTTCGCGTAGAGCATAAACAATGGGGTATAATGCCTCGACAAAGGGAATGTGTTAAGAGAGGGGCTGCATATTATCGAGAATGAGCTTTGAGAGGGAAATCCTCCATGCATCAAAGAGTGGATGGATTCATTGAGCGCTACGAAGAGTTGACACACCGCCCTGTGCAGGAGGAAATAGGTCAAGTTGAGGTTGCTACCCCCACACATAAAGCCTCCATGTTTGATACAAAGGTCTTATTTGAATGGGTTAATTGGATATTGGACACTGACAAAACTAGAGGCTAGTTCAATCAGTACATGCAAACTATAAACCTCTATCAACAGATAAAATTCATTTTGGGGTGCACACTGATGGACGATCAAAAGCATATGTAGGATGTTGAGTACTCCTTGGATTGCATATTCAGCCATCTGGGCAGATTGGATTGCAGACTTGATAGGATTGAGAAATATTTGGGCACTCTACAACCACAGACAAAAGCAAAAGAAGGCTCTAACGAGCCTATGCATATAACTACTTGGATTTGGATTCTGACCCCTCTGGATAGTTTTATGATGTTTATGGTTCATGTAGTTTTGAGTTTCAGTTTCTCCTATTGTTGTATCTCTCGAAATGACTATGGTTATCTTCTGAATTAGCATGTTTCTTTATGCTTTCAGTGGTCGTTATCCTCTCTCTGAAGAGTTTTGTTTTGGCTATGGTCAAATATCCCTAGTAAAAAATTTTAATGGAAATTTTGATATAATCCCAAATTTTAAAACTAATATATATATATATATTATATATATATAATATATATTATATATATTATATATTATATATATATTTTAATTTGTCTAATTTTTTATTTGTTAAATGTTTAGTTAATGGAAATTACCAAAAAAAAATCAAATAGAGGTGCCAAAGGTTAAAAGTTTTAATCAAGAATCATAAAAAATGTTTATATTTTTCTATCCAAACATATATGGGAAATTTCAAGTTGACCCAAAAAAAAAAAGATATCGATATCTTCGACTAAAAACTAGAATCTTGTATGGTGTTCTTTAATAAGTTAATTATTAATACTTATTTTTTATATATATTAAAACAAAATTTTAAAATTATTACTTTTTAAAATATATATAATATTTACATTTAAGGGGTTGAGTTTAATGGTGAAAAGTGAGGAGATTCCCACCTTTGGTTAAGGTTCAATTCCTATGAGAGTTATTTTTTCATAAAAGAAAAAAACCGACAAACTTTTACGTTAACAATAGGTTGTTTATATTTGTCATACTCTTCAATAAATCACAATTTCTAGTAAATTAACTATAAGCACAAAAAAGTTATCACACGTCCTATATTTTGAAATATGTCTCTAAAGAAAATCTAACACATTTTGAAATATGCCTCTAAAGAAAGTCTAACACATAAAACATATATGATTTACTACATCTCAAAAAGATTATGACAATTATTCAAAATATGGAAAACCGAAGTTCGGCATCAAGAAAGAAGAACTTATGTGAAATGGATTTTCCGCGTCCTTTGAAATTTGTCACTGTAGTAGGTAGAGTAGATGATCTCCCTTGGTTGATATCTGTGTCCTGCCTCTGAGAGAGCATTAGCGATTCCATTATGCTTCCTGTATATATGGAAAAATGTCACCCCACATAAAATACCAATCAACATTCTAATTATTTTCATTTAGTTTAAGAACTTGGGAGGATCAAAGGTAGATATTTCCATAACCTATTCAATAACCACTTTTGAATCTCTGAAAACATCCATTGTCTCTATGGATAACCATTTAGCACAATATAAGACCCCCCAAAGAGCAATAATCTCCACCTGAGTGTTGGAACCCACCCCATTGTTCCAACATAAATGGTAAAAATGACCAGGCTTTATGACAATGTAAGCCCCACTACCACAAATATTTTCTTTTCCAGCCCCATCAAAAAACTCTACATGATATATGCTCTAGATATTTGTAAGATGAATGCATCTCAAAGATCCCTTATTGGCCACACACCCAATTTCATTGAAGTATGCACATATCTTTATCCAAATGCAATTGATGTCCAATGGAATATTTTCAAATATATTTGCATTTCTACTCCTCCAAATGCCACAAAATATGTAAAGTGGAAAATTTTGATATTCATTGAAACCCGTCATCCAGTCCTCCAAACAAGAATTCTATTGATGTAGAATTTCAATTGACAAATATGTTTAAGATGTTCAACACTCCAATCTAAGTGGAGACCGCAAATGGGCACTTAAGGAAAAAATGAGACACGTCCTCGAGTTCCGCCTTACACAATACACATCTACCCGATCCAATGAAACCTTCATGGCATAAATTATACCATGTTACTATCTTATTATGCCAAATCAACCACCCCAAGCATTTAAGATTCAAGGGAAGGTTCCAATTCCAATTTTTTTTTAACCATCATCTTTCTTCAAATTGTTGATGAGCAAGTGTAATATACTTGTATGCCTCTTTAATAGTGATTTGAAATTTCCATGAGAGCTTAACCTAGAACCATAAAGGCATCTTGACGTAATGTTTGAATGTGTTGCTGCACCGAGAGAGATTATATTAAGTAATCTCATATGCATACATAAGTAGATCAAAGTCCATTCCAATACCATCCTTTTAAAAATCACCTCAATTAATGATGACCATGTTACAAAGTATTATATAAAGTATATGAAATTCAAATATCTCTTATTTAACCAATAAACCATGTGTTGAGATGCATGCGGTTTCATGTGATTAGAATCAACCCCTATCTAACCTAATTATCCATACTTTAATTTCAAAATAAAATAAACTTTATAGTAATATTTATAAAAATATACATGTTTGACTAAAACTTTCAATCAATCAAAATCATAAACTAATTATGTAATATTTCCGAATTCCACAGTTAATATGATTCAACCCATTCGAAAATTCAAATTACACCATGAATTGACCATTAAAGTTCCTTAGTATCACTTTTTCACCAACTAGCATTAGGTTAGGCTTAAAGGTCCCATACAAGTGTAGTTGTGTGGGACCGGGACTACATTTGTATTTTATTTGTTTTGTGGAATAGGTACTACATTTATCTTTTATTGTAATAAATCAAAAGAAAATTACTTTGAAATGACACCTTTCACTTTCTTGTGCATGTTGCGCTTTTAATTGCTTCCCATAACGGGACATTTTTTTTTTGGGTACGTTGTATTATATCATGGGTTGGGATTTTAAAATTTATTAATTTTGAATAGAAATATACTAAATATTTTTCCAAAATGTGAATGGATTATTATTATTTTTATAAATTTTATATATATATTAAAATTTAGTTTATATTAATTAAATATTTGCTTTCATAAACTATTATTTGTTATTGGACCTAAATTAATAAGATTACTACATTGAAATGTAGTATAGTTTTGTTTATTAATTAATTAATTGATTTTTTTTGTATAAATTTTATTTATTTTTTCTTGAACACGCACAACCACTTTTGCACTGAGGCTAGTCATTGACATTTGAAATTGTTATTAATTGATGTGGGTCCCAAAGTACTAAATAATAATTAAAAAAAGAGATTTGTATATTTATACAACTACTTATGTATTCAATAATGTCCTTCGGTTGGAGATTTATCCACACAACTACTTTTGTATTCAATAACGTCTTTTGGTCGACACAGTCAAAGCTCCGCGCACATGCATTTATTCTCTGCACATGCTTCCACCAAACAAAACTTAAGTCATCTCGTAATCTCGGGGGGAATAAAAACACTTTTGCACAACTTCCTCTGCACAACCACCTACACACATGATAGTCATTAGATTCAACGTTATTAAATAATCGTTGTTACAATTGGGTTAGAGGTCGGTTCTCTTGCTTGAACATGACAACATAATGGTTTCAAATATGTGTGGAAGGATGGTGTGTGGAACAAGGAACATAAACTTTTGCACTCACATACCTCCACACTTCGGCGTGGCATATCGCAATGTCTACGATATTATTGATAATATTCATTGACAACATAATAATATTATTTTGAAATGTGTAGAAAACTCTCTGCATAAGCAAATTTGTTAGTGAACACTTCTCGTAGTGTAGCAGAATCAAGTTCTTTTATGCTTAAGACTTTGGCAATCAATTGATTAAAGAATTAAGCATATGTGCAGGGTTGTATTATTGGCAATATTTCAATAACAAATAATGCATATCAACGTATTCCAAATATCGCTACTCATAATATTGTGTGTGAAGAAGTTGATCTGTAGCATTTTATGTTAGCTTTGAACTTTTCTGCATTCACTCTTCACACTCAAATGAAGCTCCACACTCATGCACGTGTTCCGAATAAAAAATCTATAATATTATTACCACCTCCGCACACGAATAGAATCCTTGCACAAAGCTTATGCATGCACAGCCTGTAATAGCCCAAAATAAATATGTAGTTAATTTTCTAATTAATATTAGATTCAATCAAATCAGTGCTTACCTATATTACCTGTAATTGAAGTATGCTTACCGCAACAAGGTTTTGGGGACGACTCTCCACCCAACCGTAGGCTCAATTGTGCAAAGATTTGTTACAATTGGCCACCCCCGAGTCCTCAATCAACATACTACTGCCAGTGACTCATATGTCTTAGAACACCATTCTCCCAAGAGAATGAAAGATAGAATCTCGGAAAATATGGAATACCTCCCATCCTCCTCACCATCTAATAAATAGAGCAAACATTGGATGAGAACCACATGCACACACTCCATGTGTCTACATGCAACTTTTTATTTTTATTTTTAGCTTTCTTGTTTTATTTCTTTACTTTTCTTTTGATTTTTAACTTTCTTGTTTTATTGTTTTATTGTTTTATTTATGTTTATTCTTATTTAATATGGTTATTACTATTTTTTTTGTATATATTTTTAATATCATTTATTATTTAACATTTATGATTTATTATTTTTATTATTTATTATTAAGGGGAGGGATACTACATACTCTCCCACTTTAAGGAACTTCGTCCCGAAGTTAAGTTGAATTATTTATTATTTTATTTACTTCATGTTGCCAACACCCTCTGCTGAACTAGTATAACCAACAGGCATCGAAAGTCCTCAACACCCCGGGAAATCTCAAGGAATCTCTGTCCTTTTTCCCACTTTCGGCACCAGGCATAAGCCTGACCTGGTTTGTATCCTAGTCCAAGGCTGACCCTAAGGCTCGCGCCTGACTCGAACCTCATCTGCCCCAAGGCAGGCATCCGGTCCAGTACTCAATGACCTCGGGCATCTCACAAGGCTGGCCCACTCCCTCCACAACTACTAAGGCGCATAGCCTCAGGCATCGAAGTCCTTTACATCCCTTCCAGACTTCAGCATCCCAATCCAATAACAGGCACCTAGCCTAGAACATCAGGCACTTGGCCTCTTCAAGATGGTCCCATAGCTCTTCAAGGGTTATCCATCAAGAGCTATACACAAGACAAAGGAACCACTACCATATGTAGTGTTGATTGAGTTTTGTCCCCAGCCCATATGGTGTTACTTATTCTCCCTCATGCGTATGGGCTCGCACGAGATCATCAAATAAACCGGCCCTCTCGGGCCATTTGTGGAGTCCTGTGAATCATCAAACCCCAACATGCAACCAATGCATTAACCATACGATCATAATATCATAGGAAATAATCCACATGCCAGTTCTTGCATGTCATCATGAGAACATTCATCAATGTTAATTGCAACATTATGAATAATAACAAACTGCATGCTCATGCATGTCATAAATTTGTATGCAACTATCACATGCTTCACCTTATGAAATACCCTCATAAGTTATAAAATCAGCATCATAATTCCTATGCCACACTATGCATATCATATCCCTCATGAATATTTAACATTAAATACCTATCATCACGTAGTAAATGAATATGTCAATATACCTTGACATAACGTCATAATACCTATGCATATCACTATCATCATAAGGATACATTATCACTATAAGA
>APFE031296390.1:62873-85355 GCA_000404065.3 Pinus taeda | reverse complement strand
AACATGATTTAGATGTTCCAAATCCAAATCTGTACGATTTGCCACTGAGACTAAACTATACCCTCATGTGGTTTATATATATACTGCAAACCCAACTAATTCACTCAAGGATGAAGGAGACTTCAATGGTAGCTTGATGATGTTTAATATACAATGATATGATTAAGAATGTTGATGCAAATGTAATAAATGAGCACATACATGTAATATGAATGGCAATTGCAATGCAAAATCAAATATTTTATATGTGTATTTCATTCATTTTTTATTTATCAAAAAGATATATAGAAAGATCATCGCATGTGATTAATGTGTCGTGGAACATGGTACAGTGAAGTATATCGTATATGCTCATGGAACCCATGCATTGAAAAGATCATTTACATATGAATTTATTAGTGATCAATCAATCCAGAGATCCACTAGTGTTGCCAAAAATAAAGTATACCAATGTTCCATTGATTAGTCAGATGAAATGTGCGTAGGGTTGAAATTTGTTGATCCATTTAAACATTTGCCTTGATCGGAGAAGTGATGCAAATATTAAACTATATTATCATCATACAAATGTCATCATGAATTAATTTAAATTTAAATACCCTTCCCCAAAAGAATTGACGTCAACAAATTAATTACCACTGTTTATATCCATTTGCATCTTAAAAAGGAATTTAGGAATTGAGACCCTGAAATCTGCAGGCATATGAAAACGGAAGATCTTGACAATCAAATGCAACAGCTGGTAAATGTTAATTGATTTGAAGTATCATCATGAAGAATGTATTAGCCTTGACGTTAGCAAAAATTAATGGCTTATCAAAGTTATCATGTGATCTAGAAATGAAAAAGAGGTTAATGTGTGACAAAAATATAAGATTCCTAGCTTGCAGCATCATTCACTATTGCCTTAGATTATGTGTGATTTGAGTCAGATTTGAAAAACTTGAATACAGATTTTTATCATCACTGTTATGATGACATGTCTGGAAAAGGTTTCAAAGCTAGATCAGGTTGAATACATGATAACCAGCAATTGCGCAAATAATACCAGTACATAATCATGCCAAGTCCAAATTTTCCATAGAACTCGTCATTTTTAGAACTTGTCATTTTTAATCTTCGTTGCCATGAGAAGTGATATAAAACTATTTGTGTCACGAGAATTCTCACAACAGAATCAAAAGTTTAACATAAATTGAAATTTTGTGTTGTAGAGTGAAATATTTTGAGTATCTGTTTAAGCAATCATAACTTATGTTAGAAGAATTAAATGGACTGCTTTTAACAAATACATCGTTAGACAAATTTATTGAATGTATCTTGAGATTCTTATGGCTATTAAATGATGACTCTATGGGAATTTAAGAAATCAAACAACCAAAGAAATATTTCACACCATAAACAAGAAGAGACACTGCCACCCGACCCAGAACCAGATCGGATGACTAGGAAGGTTATACCTCCCCAAAACACAAAATAAAATCATTTTATTAATAAGATGGCCTGCCTGCAAGCGCACTTGCGAAGGCAACACCATATCAAACCCTTAACAAATCTTTAATAGCTACCGGGTTTTACATTAACTACAACATAAAGATTGAAACAATACCAGCAAACTATGAACAAACCTATTGGCTATAATACATTAAGCACTATAATGATTTTAGCGGTTTGAATTCTTGACGAGAGAAGGAGCTTCTTTTGGTGCTTGGACTTTGAACAGATATGCACTTCATTTGAGGTAACCTTGTGGATCATATTTATCTGCAAATCGTTGTAACCTGGATGCTCCACAAAGAGATTACACAAAACCTAAATTCCAAATTTTCTATGAAAGGTGAAAAAAAGCATCACCTGACATGATCAGATCAATAGATAGCAAAAGTTTGTGACAAGATGTTGAAATTTTTAATTATCAAACTAGTAAGTAACAATTCCTGCAAATTCAATCTAGATTTTTAATCATTATCTGCAATTTCAAGTTGTATTATAGAAGTACAAAGTCCCTATATATGTGAATGCAATTAAACAAAATCAATCTAAAGAAAATAGTAACTAGTATACATAAAAAAATAGTAAAATCAAGAACATATAAATACATAGAACAAATTTCTATTAGGTAGATCTGTTATTCAGTTTAACAAGTTTCCTACCGTCGAAAATAACATGTAGGGCAACAACAGATAAGCACTAATCCATGTTGACTACGAGCCCACCACAAGATGATGAGGTCCATCCCCAATGACCAAGCCTTAACGATAGGGACCCTCCTAAGATCACGCTATATGTTTGATGCTACTCTACACAATCCAATGGAACTGGTGATTTTGGTTTTGATTATTATTAACATAGCTTGCTGCCTTAATACAATCCAACCACACAACTACTTAATGTGACCCTAGCTACTAACCAGGTAGCCTTTATTTTTGTTTTAAAAAAACCTGAATGTCTTTACACATCAGATTTTGTCAATTACAAACCTTCCAGGCGATCAAACTCACACCTGACTAATGTGACTCTTAAGCATTCACCAGATGGTAAACTCTCTATATTTTGGATTTGCTCGGCATGCACTTCCTTTAAAATTGTCTAAATCAATTTCTATAAGGAAATGAGAGTCACTATAGCATAAAATTGTAAAATTGAGTATATATTTGTATAGTATAAATCATGAAACAAGTATTTTGTATGAAAGTAGATTTGGTTATTGGGGTGGCGCAAGTAGTTCAGAGGTTGAACCCTAACAACTCTTTGACATCGACTGTTCGGATCTGCTTTTTACGGCTAACAGCCAGTGAATTCCTAACACTGTTTTAATTCTCCGTAGTTTTTACTTATGTAAAATTGCAATGAAAGGATTTGCACTTTGAAAATATATTATAAATCCATAGAGCGGTGCTTTGCAACTACAAAACGACGCCATGGTTCAACAAAAGTGGTCATTTTTCTTCGTTTACGTTATTTTGCTAATGTCTATATTGCCAGATCGGGAGTTCGTCTATGCTGCAACAATGGAAGAAAAAGAGGGAATTCAACAAAAAAAGGCATGGTGCATACTTAATATATTTTGTTAAGGCGCATATTGTGCATTAGATTATCGTTAGGTAGCCATAACAAACAAAGTGTTAGATTATAACTACTCTGGAGGGTGTGCATGTATTCAAAGATGGTGAGGCTACAAGAAGATTCTATTGCAATTTTTAGCTTTCGTGTAGTGGCACAAAATTATGTTTGGATGAATCACCAACAAGAAATCACCCGAGAAAAATAAAATTGCCATCATGCAGATCGTCAATCACCCAAAGCTAACATATTAATTGTTGAGTTTAACGGTCAAGTCTTGATTTACTAAATGTGAGAAAGCTTGTGCTGCAAATACTGCTCAGGGAACAGTTTGATTCGGTATAACACAGATCACAATAGCTCATAAACACCTTAAAATTGTCTAAACACAATTGATTTTGATTTTGATCTGGCAACTATCATGGCTTAAACTTTACTCCATGATTATTAGGCACAAAATTACACATCATCTCCTAAAGGCATCATCATTGACATGCACATCATGCTCTGCTAAACATGTATTCTTGAGAAACAGAAACATAATGCTCACTAATGTAATAGGAGGTAGAGAGAATTGAAACAACTTTTTCGAATGTTTTTACGATCCGGTAGACATGAGTCCAAACCCTGTCAGGTCGTAGAACATGAAAATGCACTTACAGACAGAATCCAACATTGTGGATGGCCATAGATAGTAATATTAAGGTTTAACATGGAACGAAATTCTCAACAAGGGATATGCCACTTTTAATTTTAATATAATTCCAATTAGACAACGATCTCAAAAGAGGAGATCCAAAAAGAACACAGAAAGAATGAAAGCATCACAAAGACAATGATCTCAAAGGAGGAGACCCAAAAAGCATACAAAAAAAATGGAACCTGGATCCCACAAGTGCTCGTTAATCAATTCTCAAGCCAACACCATGGGACCTTCTGCAGCAGATCATGTCAAAATAGAGAGAGAATGCATGCTTCGAGTCCCCCAATGATTCTGTTGTGGTTCGAACTCTCGCTTGTAAATTTTGATGCGAAGGGGATCTAATTCGCAACTAGTAATCCAATTTTTTATTTTTATTTTTTTTCAAAACCCCGATTCCGATGAATCTCATAACTGGTTAAATCATCACCATTCATCAAAGCAATGCAATTGCTTGAAACCCTTAAGTGGGGAAGCAGGGGAATCAAATAAGTAGCCAAAATAAGACACCTCATTTAAATTAGACATAATAGAGCTCAAAATTCAATTTCATTTCCATCTCACAGATTAAGAAAGCTAGAACAAACTGTACATTTTCGAAAAAACAAAAATTGGAGAATGGTGTGAATATTGATTATTACTTGACCAAAACAAACCACCTTAAAGACCAAAGACCTAACTTATATTTCCTTGTACTGACATTTAATTAAAAACATTCCAGATGCTAAATCCTTTGGATACAATTCCGGCAAATGAAAACAAAGATATATTAGTATTGGAAATTATGATGACTTTAAAAATGAACACCATCAATATATAACTATGCAGCAAGTATGCACTGAATAAAAAATTTATGCGTATAGTGAGGGTTTGTAGAACATGCGGCCATCCTGTGGTACCTTCAAAACAAGTCGAGTTAAAATCCCAACAAAACATTTTTTTTTTTTTTTTTTAAGATGCGCATAGGCCCTAAGGGTTGAACTTATGCTCTGATACCACATGTAACAACCCAACATAAATATGTAGTTAATTTTCTAATTAATATCAGATTCAATCAAATCAGCTCTTACCTATATTACCTGTAATTGAAGTATGCTTACCGCAACAAGGTTTTGGGGACGACTCTCCACCCAACCATAGGCTTAATTGTGCAAGGATTTGCTACAACTGGCCAACCTCGAGCCCTCAATCAACGTACTACTGCCAGTGACTCCTATGTCTTAGAACACCATTCTCCCAAGAGAATGAAAGATAGAATCTCGGAAAAGATGGAATACCTTCCATCCTTCTCACCATATAATAAATAGAGCAAACATTGGATGGGAACCACATGCACACACTCCATGTGTCTACATGCGATATATTATTATTATTTTTTTTTTTTTAGCTTTATTGTTTTTTTTTCTTTACTTTTCTTTTGATTTTTAGCTTTCTTGTTTTTATTGTTTTCTTGTTTTATTTCTATTTATTCTTATTTAGTATGGTTATTACTTTTTTCTTGTATATATTTTTAATATAATTTATTATTTAACATTTATCATTTATCATTTATTATTTAGCATTTATGATTTATGATTTTTATTATTTATTATTAAGGGGAGGGATATTACACAACCACCTCCACACAATGGTTCGTCTTTGTCATTCTAAGTTGTTACTAATTGATTTAGGTCCCAGAGTACTAAATAATAATTAAAAAAGAGATTTGTATATTTATACAACTACTTCTATATTCAATAATGTCCTTCGGTCGAAGCTTTCTCTGCACAACTACTGCATTCAATAACGACATTTTGTTGGATCTTTCTCTACACACTACTTCTGTATTCAATAACATCCTTCGGTCGACACAATCAAATCTCTATGCACATGAATTTGTTCTCCGCACTCGCTTCCACCGAAAAAAAAAACTAGGTCCTATGGTAATCTCGGGGGAATAAAGACACCTTCACACAACTTCCTCTGCAAAGCCACCTATGAACACGAAAGTCATTAGATTCAATGTTATTAAATAATCGTTATTACAATTGGGTCAAAAGTTTGTTCTCTTGCTTCAAAATGACAACATAACAATTTAAAAATTTGTGTGGAAGGATGGTGTGTGGAACAAGGAACATAAACTTCTACACTCATATACCTCTGCACTTCGACATGGAATATCACCATTTCTACGATATTATTGGTAATATTCATTGACAACATAATAATATTATTTCGAAATGTGGAGAAAACTCTCTACATAAGCAAATTTTTCTGTGAACACTTCTTGGAGTGTAGCAAAATCAAGTTCTTTTGTACTTAAGACTTGGGCAATCACCTAATTAAATAATTAAGCATATGTGCGTGGCTGTATTATTGGAAATATTTTAATAATAAATAATGCATATACTGTATTCTGAATATCACTACTCATGATATTAAGTGCGAAGAAGTTGATTGTGCGACATTGTATGTTAGCTTTGAACTTTTCTGCACTCAAACAATGCTCTACACTCATGCATGTGTTCTAATAAAAAATATGCAGTATCATTACCAACTTCACACACGAACAACCACACCCGTACAACTTCCTTCGCACAACTACTTAACATTTGAAGTTGTTATCAATTGATATTATTGGTAATATTCATTTCCAACATTGATCTTGTAGGGGTATTCCAGCCTCCATGTGCTTTCTGAAGCAACCGTTACAATGATGTTGTAGCTTTATTTCTTCTTTTCTCTATATGTGTATGGAGAAAGAGATTTGTTTAAGTACTTCAAGTGGATTGTAGTATTGTTTATGCTCTTGGAAATTGGAGTATGGGGTCTTGATTTGAGAGCCCTTAGCTTGCTAATTGTTTCATGGCTAACTGTAGGTTGTCATGTGTTTAGAGTGAGAGTTCCTTGCATAAGAATGTTTCCTTGAAGGGGAAACTAGCCACACTTTTTGTTAGCACACTTATGTACTCTTTAGTACTGAAGAATTTTGAGCATAATTAGAAGGGGTCATGCCTTTAGAGCTGATCCAAGGAGATGTAGCCCAGGAGGGGTGAAGTCCCTTATCAATGGCTGGTGTATTATTGATAGATGCATGCTTCCATTCAGTGTTTTGGTTTCATGTTTTAAGTTTTCTTCATTGCCAACATTGTTGTAATGGTTGCTTCAAAAAGCACATGGAAGCTGGAATACCCCTGCAAGATCATCTCCATCTTCATACCCCTCCTTAAAGTGAATCAACACTTTGGTTGACCAAAGCACCCATAGGATTCATTTTGAAAAAAGCCTATCCAGAATTGCTCCTTTGATCCTAAAATCTATTCCAATCAGTTCAGAATGTCCAAAAATGGCTATCTAGCCTCTTTTTGCATCACATTTGGTCGAAAAATTGCCTTAGTTATGACGTATGTTAGTCTTTCCACAATTTTATCCTCCAAATTTGGCTTACTTCCAGTTAAATCTGGTAATTCTACCAAAATCGGCAGTCCCACCATCTTCCCTGCCTATCTCGCAGTTAAGGCTGAGTGGTCACATACAAAGTGGTCAGTCTTACGGCTAAGGCGATGGTTCTGCAACTCTGTCGCAACTCGCAATCAGCGATGTCCAACCATCGGTGGATAGTCCCAAGCCCAAACAATAGGCACTCTGCGATACATGGATCCGTTGGGATTATAAAACACAACATATAGCATATCACATCCGGGGACCCCAGTGCAATCGCAATCAACACTTTCCCTCGACAAATATCAAAGTCCATACACTACGATAGCAGTGGACCCGTTGAGGTTATAAAATACAGAGTATAACAATATTAGGTCCGAAAGTCCCCTCTTCGCAAATTGCAATTGGCGGTGACCGGGGTGTTACTTCATGCTCCCATTGTGATTTGCGATTGTGATTTTGTCGCATCACAACTGGGCTTCATTGGGGGCCGATTCTCATTCCTCCTCTGTCTTGCGATATCACAATTGCAACCGAGATCCTGTCGGGGGTCGATTCTTAACACTTTCCCTTTGTGCGATTACGGTATGTGATTATCGCATCACCACTTACCTAGGGTCGATTATCCTTAAGCCGCTCCTCTGTTTTTCTACAATATGTGATATGTGGAACGCAATGGCAACCTGACATTTGGCGCTTCCCCATTCGTTGGAACCTTTTCCATGTCATCCAATCTTGCCACCTGGACAAGTCAAACCTGAACTTTGACTTGCTCTAACTTCTGCATACAAGCTCAGATTTGAGTGTCATTTGCACCATTGGATTCAGAATGACGAGCTCTTCAATATAAATCTAAGCTTATCAATATTCTAACACTTTGAATTTTTGGCAAATTTTGAGCTCCTGATCACTCTTCCCCATTAAAAAACTTTTGGTCTCCAAAAGTTCACTTTAAATTGTTCAACATTTGAAGGTACAGTTCCTTCATTTTTCCAAACTTGATCTAATTGATATTTGAAGTGCCCTGACTTGTACTTGTCTTGGCCTTTTCTCAAGTTGAACTTAAAATATAACTTGACCAAAGAATTCAGTTCGATGTTCTTCTCGACTTGTCCATGTCACTATGGCCATCCACAATAACATCCTTCCTAAGAAGAATCCCAAGGTGCTCATCTGCAAAATCCTTATCCAGGATAAGTTCCTAAAAAGACTTTGCCAAATGAACCAAAACAAGCCTCACATAGTGAACACTTGTATAAGTTGAGTGCTAAACACATTTGGAACATACTAGATGCGCTGCGACTACTCATACAACAGTTTTAAAATGCTTTCTCAAACTATGAATAGAAATGCATTTTACAAAATCGAATAAACTTGACTCCCAAATTTTCCATTCAAATTGACTATCAACAAGCCAAACTAGCATTGTAATGCTTAAAGAAAACATTGTTGCATATAAGTGATTTATTTATGAACATCACTTTTTACAAGTTACCCAACTATGGGGATATGCAACTAGTGTAAAACAAAAATTTACAAACTTCAACTGGAAAAATAGTTTGCCCATTTCTTACTCAACTAGGTAAATGAACCCTCTATTTTAACTTTCTCTTCTTCTGAAGCTGCTTCAGGGATGGTAGCATCTTGTGCCAATTTTTTCTTTTGTCGCTTCCTCTTCCACCAGGATGAAGTTGTGGAAACAATCTCCAACACTTCTTGACCCAATGTCCACTGATATTGTAGTGAGTACAAAAGTTATTTCGAGCTCCTCTTGGCTCACTTTCCTTTAACTTTGGATGAGATTTTCTCTTTTCGGTCTCAATTCCAGTAGACATAGACATCTTCTTGATGATTGCTTTCTTTTTATCACACTTATCTACAAAATGGTTAGTTGAAAGGAAAAAGGTGCATGGAAACATATTCCTCAACACGTTATTCAAATTTGTGTGTTGTTTTCCATTATGAACAACATTCGAATTAACATAATGGATATACCTCTGTTTTCTGTCTTTTGGATTACATTGCTTGCGTGAGGAACTTGCATGTAAAGAAGAATTTAGCTTCCCTTATTATTTAATGTTTTCATCTCTCTTTGGAGACATTTTGCACTTCAAGTCCTCCTTACACTTGAGGAACCAAGTGGGAATGAATTATGGATGCAACTCCCAACATATTGCCTCCTCGTGTCCTCTCTTATGGCAAAAGGAACACAATACACATGAGCTGTCACTAGAAGCCCATTCTTCTTTTGCAACATAGCCTAAACCTTCATATTTAGGCCTCTCCTTGGCCTCAATTGGATTTTTAATGCCTTGTTGGTTTACTCCAAGGCCTCCTCTCTTGTAACCCATCTAGGTCAAGAGCTTGGATCCAATTCCTTTGCTATGTTTTTCAAAGGCTGCAAATGAATTTACGTCAACACTTTCGCATAAGGAAGATGCATGTAAATTCTTACCATTTGCCCCATCCTTTGATTGACATACAAAGATGTTTGTGAACTCCCTTTTGATTATGGATGTGTCCTCTTAAACTCTTTGGCTCTCTTCTTTCAGCTCCTCGAATTTGGGTGCTAATAAAACCTCATCTTCGACATCATGTGGACAAAATGTACAAACTTGTCCATCTACCTTCTCTGAGGGACTTTCTACACTAGCATCTTGCATAAGAGTTGTAAAAAAACATGAATATTGTGGAGAAGATGGTGGTTTATCAGCATTCTTGTTACCTTCTTCCCTTGGAGAACATTCTCCTCTTTGAGGTCTAGAGATTTCACCTTGCAATTTGGTATTCCTCTCTTCATAGAGGACTTTCACCATTTTTGCCATGTCTATGAAAGCCTTTCTAAAAGCCTCCATATCCTCTGACATTCTTGCAGGCTCTCCTCCTTGGGACATGCTTTGCTTGAAGCTTCTACTGCAATTTGAGGTAGAAGTTGGTGGTAGAGATTGTAACAATCTTACTCTCCTTTCCAAAACCTTCTCCTCAATGAGCTTCAAAACACATTCACTTGCAAACAATAGTTAATTCCTCCTTGCACAAAGCAAACCTAAGCTTTGATACCAACTTGATCTAAAATGGAGCAAATTAATAATGTTGTGTTAATTCCTCATTCATAATATAAAAATGTGCTTGAGGTTTGGACTCCAAAATAACAAGTAAACACATGAATTTTATGTGTGTTTACTTAAGTTAGTTTCATGAAGAAAACTTAAAACATGAAACGAAAACACTGAATGGAAGCATGCATCTATCAATAATACACTAACCATCGATAAAGGAGTTCACCCCTCCTGGGCTACATCTCCTTGGATTAGCTCTAAAGGCATGACCCCTTCTCATTATGCTCAAAATTCTTTAGTAATAAAGAGTATATAAGTGTGCTGGCAAAAAATGTGGCTAGTTTCCCCTTCAAGGAAACGTTCTTCTGCAAAGAACCCTCACTCTAAATACATGACAACCTATAGTTAGTCATGAAACAATCAACAAGCTAAGGGCTCTCAAATCAAGACTCCATACTCCAACTTCCAAAAGCATAAATAGTACTACAATCCACTTGAAGTACTTAAACAAATCTCTTTTTCCATACACATAAAGAAAAAAGGAGAAATAAAGTTACAGCATTGTTGTAATGGCTGCTGCAGAAAGCACATGGAAGCTGGAAGACCCCTGCAAGATCATCTCCATCTTCATACTCCTCCTGAAACTAAATCAACACTCTAGTTGATCAGAGCACCCATAGGCTTCACTTTGCAAAAATCATATCCAGAAGTGCTCCTTTGATCCTGAAACCTATTCCAATCACTTCAAAATGTCCAAAGATGGCTATCTAGCCTCTTTTGCATCCCATTTGGTCGAAAATTGCCTTAGTTATGACTTTTGTCAATCTTTCCACAATTTTCTCCTCCAAATCTAGCTTACTACCAATTAAATTCATTATCTAGAGTTAAATTTGGCAGTTTTGCCATCTTCCCTACCTATCTCGCAGTTAAGGTCAAGTGGTCACATACAAAGTGGTCAGTTCGGCGGTTAAGGTGACGGTTTCGCAACTCTGTCGCAACTTGCAATCGCGATGTCCAACCATCGGCGAATAGTCCCAAGCCCAAACAACAGGCACTCTGTGATACACGAACCCATCGGATTATAAAACATAACATATAGCATATCGCATCCAGGGACCCCATCACAATCGACACTTTCCCATGGCGGATATCAAAGTCCATACACTGCAATAGCAGTGGACCCGTCAGGGTTATAAAATACATAGTGTAACAATATCGGGTTAGAAAGTCCCCCCATCATAAATTGCAATCGACAGTGGCAGGGGTGTTACTTCATGTTCCCAATGTGATCTGCGATTACGATTTTGTCACATCGCAACCAGGCTTCGTCAGGGGCTGATTCTTGTTCCTCCTCTGTATTGCGATATCGCAATCACAACCGGAATCTTGTTGGGGGCCGATTCTTAACACTTTCCGTTTGTGTGATTACGATATGCGATTATTGCATCACCACTTGCCTAGGGCTGATTCTCCTTAATTCGCTCCTCTGATTTTCTCCGATATGCGATATGCGGTACCCAATGGAAACCTGCCACTTGGCGCTTCCCCATTTGCCAGAACCTTTTCCATGTCATCCAATCTTGCCACTTGCACAAGTCAAACCTAAACTTTGACTTGCTCTAACTTCTACATACGAGATTGGATTTGAGTTTTGTTCACACCGTTGGATTCAGAATGACGAGCTCTTCGATCTAAAGCTAATCTTATCAAGATTCTCACACTTTGAATATTTGGCAAATTTTGAGCTCCCAATCAATTTCTTCCACACAACTACTTAACATTCAAAGTTGTTATTAATTGATGTGGGTCTGTATTCCTTGCGAAATGCATTTGTTCATTGCACACGCTTCATCTGAACAACCACGTCCACTGAAACACAACCACCTCCGCACACACACGCACAACCTTCTCTGCTCAACTTCCTCTAGGAAACTAATTTTGTACATATGATGTATATAACGGTCATAGGTTTCAACATTATCAAATAGTTGTTATTACAATTGGGTTAAAAGTCGGTTCTCTTGTTTGGAAATGAAAACATAATGGTTTCAAATATGTGCAGAATGATGGTGTGTGGAATAAGGACCAAGACTTAATGTTCTTAGGTGACTTAGGTAAGTTGAAGTTAACCAAAAGATTAGATGTGGAACTTTTATTGTGCAGAGGACGGAGTATGTGATAGAGAACTAGGGGTCCTTTGCACACACAAGGGTGATCTGACACTAAAGGGGGTGCAGAGGGAGCTAGTATCATTTCTATAACAATTATCATAATCGTTGGACTATAAAAGCTACTCTTATTATGCAATATTAAATAAATTATGTTTTCAATCTGTGTGACATGTGGTGTTAGGGCACTTATATATTAGTGCTCTGCTCAATGATGTGAGAATTGGTGTGGTTGCAAGTTTTTTACGTAGGCCCCGGGGGCACAGGGTTGAACAAATATTCAATTAATATTATGAGTGCTAAGTGAACTATCACCCCTGTGAGCATCACCCGATGCAATGAGTGCTAAGTGAACTATTCAAAAATCATGAGAAATTAGTCAGTTACAACTACCTCTCATGGAAATGGTCATAGATGAATGACTTACTTAAAGCAATTGAATCCCAAAATGATATCTAATATAATGCACTGTGAAAGCCCCTTAATACTTAAATTATTATGTTTCCTTGTGTGGAGGATGGTGTATGCGCGAGCGAACTGAGATCCTTTGTATAGTGAGTGTTGTGACACTAGTCAATGATGCAAGAATTGATACGGTTTGCTTGTGCAGAACTTTTACTGTGCGGAGGACAAAGTATGTGTGAGAGAACTGGGGGTCCTTTGTATAGAAAAGGGTGCTCTGACACTGGCATTACTCTGGTCAATGATGCGAGAATTGATGCATTTTCATATTCTTTGCGTGGGCCTTGGGGGGGGGGGGGGGGGGGATCTGAACAAATCTCTAATTAATATTATTATGTTTCCTTGAGCGAAGCTTTTGCTCTGTGAAGGAAGGAGTATGTTCGGGATAACAGGGGTCCTTTTGTTACTTCTCTGCTCAATCATGCCAAAATTGATGCAGTTGTAAGTGCTTTCCATTAGTGGAGCTTTTATTGCATGGAATATATGAAGTATGTGCGTTGTTTGGAAGAAAAAGTGATTTTAGATCTTATATGCCAATTCCTGCCTTAGATGCATTATCGCTTTTTACGGATTATATGTAGGAATGTTGGATTTTGTGTCATTTTTTTAACAATTATCATAATCACTAGACTATAAAATCCACTCTTATTATGCAATATTAAATAAACTATGTTTTCAATCTGTGTGAAGAAGAAGTTTTGTGCGGTAAAACAATGTGAGCTAATGGGATAAACCAAATTCTCATTGAATTCAATCTTTCCATAGAAAGGTGTTGGTACATGTTTTGTAATATCACTAGTAAATACTCCTTCGGTGTGAAATATTTTGTGTTCATTGAGTTCTTGGTTCCCCAAATGTGCTGAAAGCTTTGTGCAAGGTTTATTAAAATAATATATATATATATAATTTTTTTATTTTTTATTTTTATTTCGCAACTATAGGAGTAGTTGTGAGGAGGAAATTGTATGAAGGTGTTTGTGTGGAGCTCTTCGTTTGGAGGAAGCGTGTGGAAAGAACAAATTCATGTTCTTCATTTGATGCCAGAACATAAACCAACGATTTCCTAGTAACACCAACTCAAAATTAATTAATTAATTAATGTTTTCAATGTGACAATATTTGTTTAGTAATTAATTAATTGATAACGATTTCATTAATTAAGGAATCATGTGCGGATAGGCTTAATTAATTTCGCTTTACTTGTGAAGAAGCCTAAAAAGTCTCAATAGACAAAACTTAGCACTTCCAGGGAGAGAAGTTAGTCGTTAATATAATTAGTCCACTATAGCAGTAGTATATTATATTTATTTCTGATTAATTAACATGTTAGCTATATAATCCATATATAATACTAATTTGTGATTATATGTTGACTAATTAGTATTAACACTATCAATTAACATATAGTTGTCTTGTTTCTTATTTACTAATTTGATTAATTAACTGAGGAATATAGTAATTAGCGATTATATTAATTACCACTAATATCATTATACGAATAATGCTATTATTATATTATTTTGTTTTCTTTCTAAACAAGTCTAAAATCTTTACTGTAACAAAATAATACAAGGAGGCTCTCGCCTCTGCAACTCCTAGCTAAAGTTCATGGGATATTGCAAAAAAAAAAAACAAAATGAGGATTGCCTAGATATGGGAAACCAGTCCAACCCAAAATAATTTTGTTGCCCTCGCAGGGGAAACCAACATATAAGCATATAACGATGTTTTCTTGAAATTAGTTCCAAAATTAACTATTCTGCTTAAAAATTCAGAAGAAAACCCATGGAATTGATTGCATGGAACCTAGAACCTGAAGACGCATGTTGTGTTAGTTGTCATTTGTTGCTGTCGGTTGTTCTTCAATGATGAGACATCTGTAAGCGTCGAAGTCATCCTCATCTTCCTGCATCTTACCCATGTCTTCCTTCGCTTGACTTGCTTGATTTTTCTCTGCGGTAGGAGGCTCACCTTGAGATGTATCTACCTCGCCTTGAGTTGTATCACTTTTCTCCATCGCTCGAGTGGGACGACCTCCATCGCTGGAGGGATCCTCTTAAAACATAACTGTGATGGTTGCCCTGATAATAGGTCGGTTCAGAGTGCAGTGGTAGGTGAATTGGGCTGAATGATTGGTTGGTTGAGAGCTGGAAGGGGAAGCAGATGCAGAAGGACGGGTTTGCGGGGGCAGAGGACGAACAACGCGAATGCGGCCTTTGCCATTGTGCGTATAAGGATAACGGTCTGAGATGTGATTTGATGAGGAGGAAGATGATTTAGAGACCGTGGAAGGTGAGGAACGTCGCAGAATCCCTTTGCTGCTACCTCTTCTACTACGCATTCACTGGCGCAGTCTCGGCATAATGACGTGGGGAGGAAGGGCCTGCCTATATGAAGTCGGCTATGTGTGGAAATTGGAGGCACAAGGTTCAGAGGCGAGAGTCAAATTGCAAATCAGGCTGTGAGAGTGATGGATGCCCGTTCCAAAGTCTATGCAGCAAAGGAGATTGCAACGCTTTCCTGTTACAGTGTGTATGCTAGGCTTCAAAACATCCAGAGGGCAATTGAAATTCAGAGGCAGAGGAGCCAAAACAAAGGAGGTGGGCCGATTATTACCTGAGGCCTCCATGATGCAGAGGCGAGGCGGGTGGCACTGGTGAATTGGTTCGAGTGCCGCATTGAATGGCAATTACGCTTACTGTAAGACAGATTAACTTCTGTGTGTGCGAGCTTACGGGCAGCCATGTGGTGGTGCCACTTGCCAGCCCATTCCTTTGTCGTCTTGTTAACCTTTGGGTACGCCCACATCCGAGAATTTTATTATTATATTATTATTAATTTAATAATTAATATTATTTGTAATTAATTATTGTATTATAGTATAATATTATTATTCCCGAATTTGTTATTGTTAGTATAATCAATAATTGTGGAATTCATTAATTATTAATTATTAACAATTAATTAGACGAAATAAACAACCAACGACTTCGACTAGACTACACAAGTCAAGGAACAAAAACTAACACTATATCATATTCCTTGCTTCTCACACTTGTTCCCCCGCAATTATTACTATTACTCATGACAAAACTGCTACACACGACACGCTCAATAATTAGTAATCGAAAAAACCAAAGATAATCACAATCCACTGATTTAGTATCAACATTATATGTGCCATAAAAAACATAAATTTATCGTACAAAACAAGTTCAAACTAACAATGGTCCTGATAGCTAAGAAACTGCCATTTAAACAATTCATGTTCATAAAATAATATGGCTTTGACCTTCTCTTCATGTAAAAAAATCCTAAAATGTTCTATTGTTCATTCATGCAACTTTGTTGACATGTATCTAAAATGTAATAGAGTTCGCATAGTGTCGAGCAGACAATCTCCCACAACATATGCAAAATTGTTTAAACGAAATAGATTATGTTGCCTTAGTATTGCATATGTACCATTTCTTTCTATAGCAAACACATGCTTCTTCGTTGATGCTTTAGCAATCACGCTTGTTCATTGATGCTTTAGTAATCACACTTAAAAAAATAAAATTAAACTCACTATGAGTTATTGCTCCATGGTAAGCATAACATAAACAATGTACAAGAAAATGAGTAAAATGATATAGATACTATCTATTCGCGTAAAAATCGTTTATGAACGAGATGTAGAATCACAAAACAAATGAACCACAACGTGCCTAATGCAGATATTGTAAAATTTATATTTGTTTTCGAAAATAGATATTGTGCATAATTCTTATGCTAATGAGTTAAATGTACAATTCTCAGAGTATCGATTTTGACAACTATAAGGAATACCATTCGTAACGAGCCCCCCATCTCCTCCCCACTCCCACACACACACAACTATGAACTATACTAATATGCATTGGCAATATGCATGACAAAAAAGAATGTAGGATCAACACCTGACCAATGCAACTACCAACACGTTATTTGTTAAAATTATGTCACAAGAGATTTATAAAACTTAGACCTCTTGATTTATGATTCTTACGCTAATGAACAAAATTCACAGTTATCGGAACAAATTATCAATTCCGACAACTATGAGAAAAACCATTTGTAACGAGCCCCTCGAGAAATATAAACTATTCTAATATGCATGCCAAAAAACAATGCATGATCAAGACTTGGCCATTGCAACAACTAACATGTTACCTGTTAAAATTACGTCACAAAGGCATCATAAAAGTTAGGCCCTTTGATTTATGATTTGCGAAGAGAACAAGTATGCATAATAACAAGCACAAACTTTCTATGGCAAAGTTTTGCACCTTTGCATTCACTGCCCTCCACACAATTCTCTGGCACACTTTCCTTCCGCACTACACTGATTTTTAAACAATTGAAGCCACTTAATATCAAGCACTTCGTACAATGTATCACACGATTTCATATTTATTTAATTTCCTACGTTTCTGAGATTCAACATAGATATGTGTACATGTTTTGTCCTATCTAACATGTGTCACATGCAAAATAGTTACACATGGTCATTATACACATAAATGAGAAATATAGAGTTAGAAGACATTAAGAACATCAATGATTAAGCAAGTAATTTTAAGTACATAACATAAATGGCTAGCAAATTGCTCTTTGCACAGTGCATTTAGAAGATAAAAGTATTGTTTGAGATTTTGTTTCTTTACATGAGCTTTTATCTCCAAAGTCGGCGTTCCATAAAATCACATCTTCATCTTTCAACTGGGCTTTAATGGCATCTCTAAATATCGCATGAAAACTAGGAAATATTGAACATAAGGCAATGGAGTATGATGTTTCTTGAGTTTTGAGATGTTGTTCAAGCCTAGATAGAAATCGACAATGTATTTCACAACACACCATAGATATGAAAGACAATCAACGCTTTAATTATTATGGTTTTCCCTTTCTGTCAAGCTCCCATAGGATACAACCTGAACAAGTTTCACCCTTCGAATCCCTTGGGGTTTTTCCTAGTTGAGACATGCTTTCTTTATTTAGTGATAGAGAAACCTTACATCACCTCAAATTTCCATGATTCCACTATAGCACATGGATTGCTCAGACACATGTTGCTAGTGCATTTTTTTTTGTTATTCTGTTTTGAGTTGTTTTCCATTTAAAACTTTTATAATTTGAGTTATCTAGAAGAGCAATTGCAAAGAACTTTGAATCTTCACAAAATGGAGGGTTTGTGCAAGATGTTGATGCATAGATGAACATGCCTTTGAATTTCAATTGGGTCTGAATGGCATCTCTAAATATCACATGAAAAACACAAAATGTTGAACATAAAGCAACGAAGGCTAATACAGATTGGAGATGTCGTCCAAGCTCAATTGAAAATCGAGGATGTATTTTATAATAAATCAAGAATCTAAAAAATAGCCAATGTTCAAATGACCATGGTTTTTGCTCTTCACAAAGTGAAAGTTGTTCCCACAAGCATTTGTTAATAGTTGTATGGAGATGCAGGTCCTTTACGCATTAGGGAGAACGTTTCTTTGGTTAATTTTTAAACTCTTTTCCATTTAGAACTTTTGCAGATATAGCTATGTGGAAGAAAAGTTGCACAAAATAGTTAATTGATCAAAGGTTGTGCTCTTATCTAATATGGAGTTGAGAAAAAAAATCATTATGTACATTGAAGAATGTGCCAAATATGGGGTATGTGTGGGAGAACAAAGGTGCAAAAGCGAACGTATTTCTAATACGCTTATTTTTCATTTGCATGGTCTAGTATAAGAAAAAGGGGTAACCGAGGTGTCTAGAGTGCAAAATGACGAGTCAATACGTTAATATGTAAGGCAACACAATGGTAGATTTATGACATGTCTCTAGATAGATCGTTATCTAGATAAACTGTTATCTAGATTTTTAATCATCCCAATGCCTTTGATACAATATTGACGTCATACAACAATTTGTTTTTATAAAACCTTAGGCAACAACCAGAGGGAGTGAAAATAAGCAATCTGATGGAAATTGTATATGGACACGAAGGAATTACCATAATTGCTATAGTAATGACAATTAAATTGAAATAAAGTAGTCGATGTTATTCCCAAATCACATGTTGATAGTTAAAAAACAACACGCGAATGACCATTTCAACTCATTGAATATCAGAATGATATGACCCAAAAAGTGTTGCTCTAGTAAGAATTGGTATCAAATTTAGAGGTGGCACATGTATAATATCCTTTTCGAACTAAATTGTAAAAGATTTCACAGATTTTCCACACATAGGTGTCTCGATCTGGGTCTCCAAAGACTAATGATAAAGCCAGTGTAATGATTGTTAATCGAAAATGGAAAATGTTGTGAATCTGCTTGAGTTATAAAACAATGGCCAATGGAACGAACCTAACAAAGCGTCAATAGACTAACATAATAGAACAATCCACAATTGTGACAAGAAAAGTAGTGCAACAATTGCAACTGGAATAGATAAAGCCACACTATTAATATAAAGAAAAGTTAAAGGAATGTCAACGACAAAAATCATACAACAAAGAAGAGCCTATATTGTTTACCAATGTGCTATGATCCAATCGCACCAAGTGGCTCCGAAGAGAAGCTCTGAGATTATAAGGAGACCTTATTCAACCATAATGTTTTGTTCTACCAATATGGGCAAATGATGCACTGCGAACGCACCAAAAATCTTGTTCAATGACAAAATGAACACCTTGATCAACGTGTTATTAATGGTAATACCATATGCCCATATTCTCAACACATAACATTATAACCAACAAAATGAACAATTTGGTCAATGATCCATTGTATAGATTGAATGGAAGCAAGTTTTACGAAATTGAAACTTATTAATAATTAATAGTTTCTATGTTATTTAAAACGAAACGTTGATTTTTCTTATTTAATGTTTATTAAAGTCCTTATTGCAAGAAATTAATGTTCCCTATTTAAAGAAAATAGTAATGTTTCATATTTAATGTTTATTAGACTTTTTGTGGCTATTTAAATTAATTTTGTGTTTACAGAATAAAGATTCCTCTGTATCCACTTGAAACCCTCCACATAAGCACAAATGTTGGCGAACCCTCTTGGAGACCAAGTATGGAAGTGCAAAGAATAGTGATTTTTTCGCACTCTAGTAGAATCAACTTCTTCTGTGCTAAATACTTTGCTAATCAATTGATTAAAGGTTGTGATCTTCACATAGTGAAATATTTGTTTATGGTTATCTTTGTGTAAATAGGCATATGTGTAGGACTGTGCAAGAAGTCCACTATACGAAGGAATCTTTCAAGCTTTGATTGTGTGAACCTCCACACTCCACACAATGACAAACCTTCCACATAATTGATACATGCTTACACTCATAAACAGGTTTTTTAATTACAAAATTTACAGAAATACTTTTGTTCATGTCGACACCTATAAACAATGTTGGTCCCCACTACTATGTTATTAGCTGACTTTAGGAGGAAGCCCAAAAGTGCATAGAATAGTCATTTTTTCCGCATTCCCACACAATCAATTTCTTTTGTTCTAAAGACTTTGCTAATTGATTGATTAAAGGTTGTGTTATCATAATGAAAGCTCTCCACACATGCATTTCTTAAATGTCTATTATATTGAGGGAAAAATGTTATTTGCAGTGATACAAGTGTACTGCGATGTTCCACACTTCCGTATGCATTTTTTTCCTTCAAATAGTTTTTCGACATTATTATTATTATATATTGTTGGTAATATTTTAATTCTAAATATTGCCAAATAATTTATTAAACATTGTACCGAGTGCAGAGAAAACTCTCCATAATGAAATATCTTTGAAACTAAAGAGCCCTTTATTTTAATTATGCGGAGTACAAAAGCATAATCAAAACTTTTACTGTAGAAAACACAAACTTAAAGAACCTTACCTTAATCAATCTGTATATTAAGAAAATTTTTATATACGTAATAAGCAAATTTGAAATATCATTACATTACAAATTAAAATTATAAAGTTCCCTTTGCAACCTCATTCTCTCGCACATATCTCATTCTGTGTACATCCTTCATTCCACACAACTAAGTCTGTAAAGTTTTTAGATGGAAACTAGTTTAAAATTAATTTTCCCTCTGCACACTTGTTCTCGCGCACATTGCATGTCCTTCGTACAGTGAAAACTTCACACAAGGAAAGTTTGAAAAAACAAACATAATAATACTAATTTGAAATTTGTTTATAGTTAAATTAATTACGTGTTGATGATATAAATTTCCCTTTGCACCCCCTTTTTTCACACATACCCTGTCCTCTAGACATCCTTCTAACAATGAACGTTTACATTGTGTAGAGTTTCCACTATCACCTCTGATTTTCTTAATTTTTTGGTATCTGTGGATTGGGAAAACATTAATGGCGAAGACAGAGGCTTAAAATCAAGGAAAGTTACATTGATGGTATACTTACATTGTTGGAGCGACTCTACAAGCATAGAGTCAGGGATTAGAACCATAATTTGCCAAGTTTATTAGCAAGTGTGGCATGGGTTGAAGTCTATGGAGCGCAATTCTGGAGTTGCAGAGCAAGAGCTCAATATTCCTTTAGTTAAAATGGTCGGTGCTCTGGAATTTCTTGTCGATTTGGTCTCAAATCATGCTGAGATGATTCTGTTTGAAGCATGGGTCCATTTCGACCTTTTAAATCAGAAAATGGAAATACTGGAGTTGAAGCTGGAGCAATTTCAATTGGCGAATGAAATGTTGAGTTTTTGTGTGGATAATTTTGCACAGGCAGAAGGCGTCAATGCTAAGGAGGATGATAATGAAGTAGATAAGGATATCATGGTGTAACATGGGATTTTAACGCAACACGATGAGAATATATTTGAGTTTGATATTGACAAAGATTCCCCCCCCTTCTCAGCTTGAGCCAAAAGTTAATGAAGCCCATGTCACTTCTGTTATTGAGGATATGTAGTAATTTAGATATTTGTTAGTTTCTTTTTCTAGTTAATGGAGCAAATCAATTTAGAATAATTTATATAGTCCAATTGTGAATTGTGTCAATCCTTCTTCGAGTTTTTGGACATTAGAAGAAGAAATTTTGGTTGAATTCGAAAATAATGAAATTAATTTCCATGCATGGAATTTATATGAATTGCTCTATTTAATTCATTGGTTATACCCTATGTCAAAGTAAATCGTCATTGATTTAATTATTTCTTAATTTGCAGAGTTGTCTATTTCCATTTCCAGTTAACGTGAACATTTATTCGGAAAATCGACATTGTATAATGATTACTGCTTTCGTACAATGAAACATAATAATAATATATTAACACTAGTTTCGTCCCCACCGAATAATGTTCCCTATGCATACCTCGATCTCTTGCACATACCCCATCCTCCACACAGTCAAAGCTTTGCACGATGAAACATAATAATATTCATCTACACATCCTTCAATTTGCAAAGTTTCATAGCTTTATAACATCATAACTCTATCCAAATGCTCTTGTTAGCGGTAGAGGAAATGACTATGTTGTTAATGCGCAATATAGTTCACTCTTCACACAATGAAACATAATAATAATAATAATAATAATAGATTAATATTAATTATTTA
>APFE031296390.1:51189-62685 GCA_000404065.3 Pinus taeda | reverse complement strand
TGCACCCTTGTTCTCCTGAAAATACCTCGTCTTAATTTCATCCGTACCAAATAAATCTCCCAAACCCCTTGTTCTCCTGCACATACCATGATCTCAAGACAATGAAAGATAATAATATTAATTATTAGGTTTTCCTGCACATACTCTGTGTATTATGTTCTCCTGCACATACTTTATCCTTCAACAATGTAAACTTTGAAACAAGAACTAATACTATTACCCGTTTCGTAGAGATAGCAAAAAAGTGACCCGATTTTGAAAATGGGCGATGTAGAACACACATATTTTTTAGAGCATAGTATTTGGCACTTTAAATTCTTTTATGTACATTACGTCTTAGAATGTTAGTGATTTTCATGCTGATTTAAAAAAGTGGTGATTTTGCATCAGGCACTTTTTTTAAAAGACCTATTTTTTGAGTTTAAATTTTCTAATGTGTTATCACCAAAATAGGACCCTGATAGGCTGTTGATCAGACTATCTTAGTGTAACTATTTCAAACCAATATTTTAGCTAAGTCTTAGCCTCCTCAGCCTGAGAGGGTTCTCTCAAAGGGTTAATGATATTGATTAAAGATATGGATAGATGGCTAACTCTATGGTTTGTGATTTTATATGTTTATAGGTTGAAAGATGGAGACTTTCTACCATTGGGCTATGGAGTCAGTGACAGAGATAAGGATAACAAATAACTCTTCTTATAAAACTGAGGCTTGTATATACTTCAATGAAAGAGTGACACATTCAGGAAAGTATCAATAACTTGAAGTTCATAGGAGCCAGAGCATGTGGGCATGAATTCTGAGTAATGATACATCAAGGTTTTCAAAAGGAAAGAATTTAAAGTGATTGATCAGAGTTTAATACCTAAAGGAGGTTAGAGCATGAGTAACCATGAATTTTGAGTAATAAGTAGTAAAACATTGAAGAAAAACATCCAAAGATAGGACCCAAGAACTCAACTCACCATAGTTTAACACTTACAGGAAGTTAGATCATGTTCCTCCATGAATTATGAGTAATAAGCATTAAGACTATGGAAGTCAAACATATCAAAGATAAAAGATAAAGCTCACTGAAGTACACTAAGAATCTCAGCTTCAGAAAATTCCAACTGCTTCTGTATATATCAGTCCCTGCATAACATTTACAAAAGTGGTCTTTTTCTATAACATTTTCCAACCCTTTCTCATTTCCTCTCTTGCTTCATATATAGCTTTTACAATAAGGATTCCATCATCCCTCATCAACAGAATTCGAATTTGCTATCAGTGACACCTATTCTAACCATAAAACAAACCTTTAAATGCATTTGACAGCTAACTAACAATCCTAGAGTCCTAATACAATTAGGAGTACAACTCCTTGTTATGACTAACCCACCTTAACTAAACATTAAATGAATTCTTTGACAGCTACAACCTCATGAGGTCAAATTTGTTGAAGCGTCCCATGTTGTCACCTTACTGCTGATGATAAACCCTAGAAATTAGGGAACATGTTTCCTTGTTTTTAGGTTTACGATCTTTGAAAATTAGCACATGGGATAGAGCCTTTATCTTCTCATCCATGACATATTTTACAAAACTGAAGGAGGTTTTTGTATTCCATGCTGTCTAGAACAAAAAATTCTCTTGTTTTTTTAAAACACTTCTCCAATTGTCCAAAATCTGTCCTTGAAAAACACGTGTAAAACAGGAAAAATCTGTTCTCTGAAATTACGGTTTCAAAGAAAGCTTGGTATCTCCTAGCTGATAACATTTATGAAGAAAGTGAGATAGGTTATTGTAGCTAGAGAGTTGATGAAGAGAAAACTCCTTCAGAATTCCAAAATAACTTTTCATGTGAGTAGAAACTGATTTTGAAAAAGACTGCTAAAACCAGAAGACAAAGCTTGGCTTTCAGTAGTTTCATAGCACACGTTGAACCATAAATTTCTCCCACCTCATAACGAATTTGAAGAAACTGAAAGAGGTTTTTGTTGTTCAGTTTGTTAGGAAGAAAATCCTCTTTCAGTTTTCAAAATTGAGTTCTCAGCTGCTCAGAAACCATTCTGGAAGTTGACTTGTTAAAACAGAAAACAAAGTCTTTTATGCTGAAACAGGTTGTTTCAGTGGTTTCGTAGCGCACTGCGAAAACTCCTAGTTCAGAATCCACGATTTCGTAGCTAATTTCAAAAATTTTCAAAACGATGTGAGATATGACTTATAAGCACATTGTGAGGCTTCTAGGACATGGAATGAGGCTGTCAAACTTTATTTGGAAAAGAGAATGACATTATTGAGATGAGATGACTCAAAACCTATTATAAGACTATGACTAGAAACAAGGCAAACTTTCCAAAGTTTAGAAACAAAAATTTTAGGGTGATAACAGTGGCTCCACTAGGGATAGTGTGCCCTTGTGGTACACTAAGAACTTGTAGCTCCAGTGTTGCTATCCATCTTCTAGAATAAAACTCTGAACTTCTGCCCAATCTGCTCCTCAAGCCTTTAATGATTTCTGTAAGAAGAATTCAAACTGCACCTACTGAAACAGATGCTCAGTCAACCTACCCTGAGCTTATTTGCACATTCCTACCTACCCTATTAACTGCAACCTCCATTTGTAGCTTAAGGAACATGAAACTTCCAATGAAGCCAGTCATTAATCTGATATGATACTTGAACCTCTTGGCTATGCTTGAAGAAAAAATAAACATGATACTGAAATAACCGAGTTAGCATGAGATGTAACTGATCTTCAAGATAAAAATATAACTGGAAATCTGAACAACAAATCTTTTCCATGTAATCAGCTATAGGGTAAAAAAAGACATGATTAGTTTGATGATTCTCATAAAATTCTATTTCTTCAGACAACTGATTCTCAGCCACACAAAATTCCTTTGATATGCTATCCAACTGCCTTTCTGCATGATTCCCATAGATAATGTAATTTTCCTCACTATTATGATCATTCTTTGAAGTAATCTCCTGTAAGGAATTACATAAATGATCAACCTTTTCCTCTGCCTGAGGGTTATAAAAAATTTCTTCCAGTATTTCTTCTTGGTGTTTGCAATTATTTTCATCTTCATTATGATCCGAAGACTGACAAGTCTGCTGCATCTCTACATCAATCTCGTACGATGTAATATGATTTTCATAAGTAAACCCCTGCTGATTTTCATGCTGCATTTCATGGGATGTTATCCTTTCTTCTTGGTGTTGAAATGTATTGTTATGAAGAGCCTCTAAAATTTCTTCATCCATGAATTCATCATCATCGTAACAATCCTCCAAATATTGAATAAAACTCGCAGAATGTTTGTGACAATCTTTGACCAACAATAAGGAGGGATGACACCCTTTATACATGTCATAAAATACATCATGGAAATCAACAAGAGAATATAATGAACCATTTTCCAAGCTTTTATACCAAGACCATGCTTTTCCTTCTAAAGGGCTCATAAACATCTTCATGAGAAAATCTTCAGGGAACTGATTCTTAAGACTGCGTACATGCATATGGAACGTAACCAAATGAAGAGCATCATTGTCTTTCTCTTCATCTTTGAATATTGGAAGATCATCTAACCAATCAACCTTTGGCATAGGATTTGGAAAACCAGGGATATGAGACCAATTCATAGGGGCATACCTGGCATTCATTCTTGCAGTGGAACTCATCTTGAAACTTCATCAAGCTACTAATCTTCTAGAAGTGGAGTCACCTTCCAATTTGTTAATTAATGTGTGGAGTCGCCAAGGTAGTTTGCAGCCTTGAAAACTTTCTGAGCTTCTGCTACCTTCAAAAGTTCAGCTTTCTTGATTTTGGGAATGAATAATCTTCAGACTCCCGACAGACGCACCAAAATGTTATCACCAAAATAGGACCCTGATAGGTTGTTGATCAAACTATCTCAGTGTAACTGTTTCAAACCAATCTTTTAACTAAGGCTTAGCCTCCTCAGCCTGAGAGGGCTCTCTCAAAGGGTTACTAATATTGTTTAAAGATATGGGTAGATGGCTAACTCTATGGTTTGTGATTTTATATGTTTATAGGTTGAAATATGGAGACTTGTTACCATTGGGCTATGGAGTCAGTGACAGAGATAAGGATAACAAATAACTCTTCTTATGAAACTGAGGCTTGTATATACTTCAATGAGAGAGTGAAACATTCAGGAAAGTCTCAATCACTTGAAGTTCATAGGAGTCAGAGCATGTGGGCATGAATTCTGAGTAATGATACATCAAGGTTTTCAAAAGGAAAGAATTTAAAGTGATTGATTAGAGTTTAATACATAAAGTAAGTCAGAGCATGAGTAACCATGAATTCTGAGTAATAAGTATTAGAACATTGAAGCAAAACATCCAAAGATAGGACCTAAGAACTCAATTCACCATAGTTTAACACTTAAAGGAAGTCAGAGCATGTTCCTCCATGAATTCTAAGTAATAAGCATTAATACTATGGAAGTAAAACATATCAAATATAAGAGATAAAGCTTACTGAAGTACACTAAGAATCTCAGCTTCAGAAAAGTCCAACTGCTTCTGTATATATCAGTCTTTGCACATCATTTACAAAAGTAGTCTTTTTCTATAACATTTTCCAACCCTTTCTCATTTCCTCTCTTGCTTCATATATAGCTTTTACAATAAGGATTCCATCATCCCTCATCAAAATAATTAGAATTTGCTATGAGTGACACCTATTCTAACCATAAAACAAACCTTTAAATGCATTTGACAGCTAACTAACAATCCTAGAGTCCTAATACAATTAGGAGTACAACTCTTTGTTATGACTAAACCACCTTAACTAAAAATTAAATGAATTCTTCGATAGCTGCAACCTCATGAGGTAGAATTTGATGAAGCCTCCCACGTTGTCACCTTACTGCTGATGATAAACCCTAGAAATTAGGGCACATGTTTCCCTGTTTTTAGGTTTAGGATCTTTGAAAATTAGCACGTGGGACAGAGCCTTTATCTTCTCATCCATGACATATTTTACGAAACTGAAGGAGTTTTTTGTATTCCATACTGTCTAGAACACAAACCTCTCTTGGTTTTTTAAAACACTTCTACAACTGTCTAGAATCTGTCCTTGAAAAACACGTGTAAAACAGGAAAAATCTGTTCTCTGAAATTACGGTTTCAAAGAAAGCTTAGTATCTCCTAACTGATAACACTTGTGAAGAAAGTGAGATAGGTTATTGTAGCTGGAGAGTTGATGAAGAGAAACCTCCTTTAGAATTCCAAAATACCTTTTCATGCGACCAAAAACTGATCTTGAAAAAGACTGCTAAAACCAGAAGACAAAGCTTGGCTTTCAGCAGTTTCGTAGCGCACGTTGAAGCATAAATATCTCCCAACTCATAACAAATTTGAAGAAACTGAAAGAGGTTTTTGTAGTTTAGTATGTTAGGAAGAAAATCCTCTTTCAGTTTTCAAAATTGAGTTCTCAGCTGCTCACAAACCCTTTTGGAAGTTGACTAGTTAAAACAGAAAACAAAGTCTTTTATGCTGAAACAGGTTGTTTCAGTGGTTTCGTAGCGCACTGCGAAAACTCGTTCAGAATCCACGATTTCGTAGCTAATTTCAAAATTTTTCAAAATGATGTGAGATATTACTTCTAAGCACATGGTGAGGCTTCTAGGACATGGAATGAGGCTGTCAAACTTTATTTGGAAAAGAGAATGACATTATTGAGATGAGATGACTCAAAAACTATTATAAGACTATGACTAGAAACAAGGCAAACTTTCCAAAGTTTAGAACAAAAATTTTAGGGTGATAACAGTGGCTCCACTAGGGATAGTGTGCCCTTGTGGTACACTAAGAACTTGTAGCTCTAGTGTTGCTATCCATCTTCTAGAATAAAACTCTGAACTTCTGCCCAATCTGCTCCTCAAGCCTTTAATGATTTTTGTAAGAAGAATTCAAACTGCACCTACTGAAACAGATGCTTAGTCAACTTACCTTGAGCTTGTTTGCACATTCCTACCTACCCTATCAAGTACAACCTCCATTTGTAGCTCAAGGAACATGAAACTTCCAATGAAGCCAGTCATTAATCTGATCTGATACTTGAATCTCTTGGCTGTGCGTGAAGCAAAAATAAACATGATACTGAAATAACCGAGTCAGCATGAGATGTAACTGATATTCAAGATAAAGATATAACTGGAAATCTGAACAACAAATATTTCCATGTAATCAGCTATAGGGTCAAAAAAGACATGATTAGTTTGATGATTCTCATAACATTCTATATCTTCAGACAACTGATTCTTAGCTACACAAAATTCCTTTGATATGCTATCTAACTGCCTTTCTACATGATTCCCATAGACAATGTAATTTTCCTCACTATTATGATCATTCTTTGAAGTAATCTGCTGTAAGGAATTACATAAATGATCAACCTTTTCCTCGCCTGAGGGCTATAAAAAATTTCTTCCAGTGTTTCTTCTTGGTGTTTGCAATTATTTTCATCTTCATTATGATCCGAACACTGACAAGTCTGCTGCATCTCTACATCAATCTCGGAGGATGTAATATGATTTTCATAAGTAAACCCCTGCTGATTTTCATGGTGCATTTCATGGGATGTTATCCTTTCTTCTTGGTGTTGAAATGTATTGTTATGAAGAGCCTCTAAAATTTCTTCATCCATGAATTCATCATCATCATACCAATCTTCCAAATATTGAATGAAACTTGCAGAATGTTTACAACAATCTTTGACCAACAATGAGGAGGGATGACACTCTTTATACATGTCATAGAATACATCATGAAATCAGCAAGAGAATATAATGAACCATTTCCCAAGCTTTTATACCAAGACCATGCCTTTCCTTCTAAAGTGGTCATAAACATCTTCATGAGACAATCTTCAGGGAACTGAACCTTAAGACTACATACATGCATATGGAACCTAACTAAATGAAGAGCAACATTGTCTTTCTTTTCATCTTTGAATATTAGAAGATCATCTAACCAATCAACCTTTGGCATAGGATTTGGAAAACCAGGGATATGAGACCGATTCATAGGGGCATACCCGGCATTCATTCTTGCAATGGAACTCATCTTGAAACTTCATCAAGCTACTGATCTTCTAGCAGTGGAGTCACCTTCCAATTTTTTATTTGATGTGTGGAGTCGCCAAGGTAGATTGCAGCCTCGAAAACTTTCTCAGTTCCTGCTACCTTCAGAAGTTCAGCTTTCTTGATTCCAGGAATGAATAATCTTCAGACTCCTGGCAGATGCACCAAAATGTTATCACCAAAATAGGACCTTAATAGGCTGCTGATCAGACTATCTCAGTGTAACTATTTCAAACCAATCTTTTAGCTAAGGCTTAGCCTCCTCAACCTAAGAGGGCTCTCTCAAAGGGTCAATGATATTGATTAAAGATATGGATAGATGGCTACCTCTATGGTTTGTGATTTTATATGTTTATAGGTTGAAAGATGGAGACTTGCTACCATTGGGCTATGGAGTCAGTGACAGAGATAAGGATAACAAATAACTCTTCTTATAAAACTGCGGCTTGTATATACTTCAATGAAAGAGTGACACATTCAGGAAAGTCTCAATAACTTGAAGTTCATAGGAGTCAGAGCATGTGGGCATGAATTCTGAGTAATGATACATCAAGTTGTTCAAAAGGAAATAATTTAAAGTGATTGATCAGAGTTTAATACCTAAAGGAATTCACAACATGAGTAACCATGAATTTTGAGTAATAAGTATAAAACATTGAAGAAAAACATCCAAAGATAGGACCCAAGAACTCAATTCACCATAGTTTAACACTTAAAGGAAGTCCGAGCATATTCCTCCATGAATTATAAGTAATAAGCATTAAGACTATGGAAGTAAAACATATCAAAGATAAAAGATAAAGCTCACCGAGGTACACTAAGAATCTCAACTTCAGAAAAGTCCAACTTCTTCTGTATATATCAGTCCCTGCACAACATTTACAAAAGTAGTCTTTTTCTATAACATTTTCCAACCCTTTGTCATTTCCTCTCTTGCTTCATATATAGCTTTTACAATAAGGATTCTATCATCCCTCATCAAGAGAATTTGAATTTGCTATCAGTGACACCTATTCTAACCATAAAACAAACCTTTAAATGCATTTGACAACTAACTAAGAGTCTTAATACAATTAGGAGTACAACTCCTTGTTATGACTAAACCACCTTAACTAAACATTAAATGCATTTTTTGACAGCTGCAACCTCATGAGGTCGAATTTGATGAAGCCTCCCACGTTGTCACCTTACTGCTGATAATAAACCCTAGAAATTAGGGAACATGTTTCCCTGTTTTTAGGTTTAGGATCTTTGAAAATTAGCACATGGGACATAGCCTTTATCTTCTCATCCATGACATATTTTATGAAACTGAAGGAGGTTTTTGTATTCATTATGTCTAGAACAAAAACCTCTCTTGGTTTTTTAAAACACTTCTCTAGCTGTCTAGAATCTGTCCTTGAAAAACACTTGTAAAACAGAAAAAATCTGTTCTCTGAAATTAGGGTTTCAAAGAAAGCTTAGTATCTCCCAACTGATAACACTTATGAAGAAATTGAGATAGGTTATTTTAGTTGGATAGTTTATGAAAAGAAACCTCCTTCATAATTCCAAAATACCTTTTCCTGTGACCAGAAATTGATCTTGATAACGACTGCTAAAACCAAAAGAGAAAGCTTGGCTTTCAGCAGTTTTGTAGCACAAATTGAAGCATAAATTTTTCCCACCTCATAACGAATTTGAATAAATTGAAAGAGGATTTTGTAGTTCAGTATGTTAGGAAGAAAATCCTCTTTCAGTTTTCAAAATTGAGTTCTCAGTTGCTCAGGAAGCCTTTTGGAAGTTGACTAGTAAAAACAGAAAACATAGTCTTTTATGCTGAAACAGTGTATTTCAGTGGTTTCGTAGCGCGCTACGAAAACTCCTATTTTAGAGTCCACGATTTCGTAGCTAATTTCAAAAATTTTCAAAATGATGTGAGATATGACTTTTAAACGCATGGTGAGGCTTCTAGGAGATGGAATGAGGCTATCAAACTTTATTTGGAAAAGAGAATGACGTTATTGAGATGAGATGACTCAAAACCTATTATAAGACTATGACTAGAAACAAGGCGAGCTTTCCAAAGTTTACAAACAAAAATTTTAGGGTGATAATAGTGACTCCACTAGGGATAGTGTGCCCTTGTGGTACACTAAGAACCCGTAGCTTCAGTGCTGCTATCCATCCTTTAGAATAAAACTCTGAACTTCTGCCCAATCTGCTACTCAAGCCTTTAATGATTTCCATAAGAAGAATTCAAACTGCACCTACTGAAATAGATGCTCAGTTAACCTACCCTGAGCTTATTTGCACATTCCTACCTACCCTATCAACTGCAACCTCCATTTGTATCTCAAGGGACATGAAACTTCCAATGAAGCCAATCATTAATCTGATCTGATACTTGACAACTAACTAAGAGTCCTAGAGTCCTAATATAATTAGGAGTGCGAATCCTTGTTATGACTAAACCACTTTAACTAAACATTAAATGCATTCTTTGACAGCGGCAACCTCATGAGGTCGAATTTGATGAAGCGTCCCATGTTGTTACTTTACTGCTGATGATAAACCCTAGAAATTAGGGAACATGTTCCCTGCTTTTAGGTTTAGGATCTTGAAAATTAACACGTGGGACAAAGCCTTTATCTTCTCATCCATGACATATTTTACGAAAGTGAAGGAGGTTTTTGTATTCCATGTTGTTTAGAACAAAAAACTCTGTTTTTTTTTAAACACTTCTCCAGTTGTCCAGAATTTGTCCTTGAAAAACAAGTGTAAAACATGAAAAATCTATTCTTTGAAATTAGGGATTCAAAGAAAGCTTAATGTAGAGCGATAACTAGGGTCTCCCACACCTCTAATTATCCCACATTAATAAGTCAATCCGGGAACGTTTTGTTATTGCAAAGAGTAGCTCAATCTGAGGCTATTCATCCGAGTAATGCTTAGTAGTATAGCGTTCAGAAAATACACCAGTAAACAGATGCTAAACTATAACTAAATTACTCCAAAAAGATAGAATCACACAAGACAACTTATCAGTCAAGGGTACGGAAGTGATAACCCATCCCTCTAGAAACTGATGGAAAGGAAATTAGAGCATGGACCATAGGTCTGGGAGCTAAGCAGCGTCTACTGAGGCTCACTACAGCCTTAGACCTTCTCTCACACCAAAACAACAAATGCAAGTAAATGGAACGGCAGCAAGTAAAATGGAACAACAAATAGGAAATGGAACAACAGTAAATGGAACAACAATCAAAAGAACTAAATCTCGCGAGTCAGAACCAACTCACACTCTGCTATGAAATAACACTCTTCTCTCTTAAAACACTGCATGGAATATACTTTATGGAACAACACTCATTGATGAATTATGGAACGGCAATAATCGACCATATATGCACACCTTGCATTAATATAGTAATTTGACAATTAAGGGTAATATAACTATGTTTCCAAACAAAGTAACATTACTTTCAGATTCCAATAATCGGGATTTCAGATGAATCAAATGACAGTAATATTCAACACAGACGCTCTGTAACAGAAATAACTGGTTTGAGACTAAAAGCATGCGATCAACTTTGAAAAGATCCAATTATACAGTGCAGAGTCATCACACAGATTTTCTGAGAAAAACCATTAATGCATTGATTGTAACAGAGCATAGCATAGCATATGAAAGATATATCAGACTACCGAGAAATAAAGATAAGCAAACCACGCATAAATCACAGTATAATGATACAAAAGCAAGTGTCCTTCAGAGCCGGGCCCTTAGCTGCCAATGGTACACCGCCTTAGGTTACTCCAGAAGCAAAGATGAAATAAACACCAAGTCTTTTATATTAATGCATCAACAAACGCACAGTAAACCAGGTCTCAGCGAGACTCGATGATCAAAGTTTTGTCTGAAACTGAAAATTACAAAAACAGAAGTCCCTTTGCTCAACGATGCTGTTCCTTTATATAAAAGTAACGACGGGGATATCTAGGTAACAAAGATAAGTAAAACATCGATCCCTCAAGATCAAAGATCCTGAGGGATTCGCCAAGCTGTTAATCCTTTACTTTTCTTCCCCTCTTTTGCCGAATCGGTATCCCTTCTTCCTTTCCTGGGTTATTCTTCTTTGATCTGCCCGATCTTGTTTGCATCCGGTTTCCTTCTAGAGGGACAACAATTATTCCTCCTCTGTTTTTCGGTTTTGGACGGAAACTCGTCATTTCCACCTTTCCCTGTATAGAAAAACAACAATTATCAATGATTAAGCTTCCCATGTTAATTCTTACACATTTTATTAAAATTCTTTATTTCTTTAAATTCATAATGCAGAAAAGGTTACAAATATTACTAAAAAGCCACTAAATTGTTTGTCAAATTCTATATATGGATTTTTAATT